>JAWWEQ010021975.1:0-28702 GCA_035583055.1 Torymus tubicola | reverse complement strand
GGAGAGTGGGCGGAACGAAGAAATAAGACTGGTTTAAAAAACGAATGCAGCGTAGGTAAAATTGTGTCATTAAAAAACAAAGCCATACATGTTTTGACATTTTTATTTTTAAATGCATATAACTTTGAAGAAGATCTTTGTTTTTAACGATTTCTATATAATTTGAATTAAAACCATTTACTTCTATTTAAATTTGCTTCTTCATAGAGGATACTTTGCATCGGTGAAAAATATTTTAATCCAAAAAAATGGTCAAAAAGATGTTTTAAGGCGATATACATTGAAATTTGTCGTTTTTGAGAAAAATAGTTTCCTAGTTTGGGGTGTGTGTACGGCTGTACGCTGATCTCTCATAATCTACTAAGCCTATTTTACCCGGACAGGGCTTATTTTTAGACAAAACCGCTGCCTTACAGTTTCACCATCGTAAACATTGTTTCACTTTGAAAAACCAACTTTGTCGTATGAAAATAAGTTTTGGGTCGTTAAAAACTCTTTTAGAGTATTTTTGGCGATGTATAATAATCGAGCTTACGGTCAGTTGAGCAGAGATTACTTTTTTGGTTGTAATATCACAGGATTGGACTTTTGACAGAAACGTTACATATAAAAGTTGTAGATAATAATAAAACCAAACTTTTCTGATGACCTAAAACCCATAAAATCGATTTCAAATGGCGAAAAACATAATTAAAAATGAACGATTACTGTTGCATTGATTTCTAGCAATTCTTTGTTTTTCAAAACAGTACTTTTTAATTTTTGTAATATTTAAAGCTAAATTCTCTTCTAACTTAATTTATCCCTTTTATAAATTATTTTCACCAATAATATGATTAGTTTCATTTTTCATATTGGTACTGGAAGTGTAGAATATCTCAGAAAATAAAAAACAAGCCTTCAAAAAAAAAACTGAATGTATTGATGCCTTATTACATTGCATATTATGCATCTAGGGAGGAAAAACTTGGACAGTCCACAGCTCATGCAAAATCGGTACCCGAGTTGAAGGCGCATGTAGCTAAACCTATGTATGTATTTTAAGTATGATGTATATACAACTGTAATTGGTTTTAGTAGGCCATATAGTAATAAAATTCATCAACACCCTTTTTTGTTGCAACAGGGTGGTAGACAATCTAAAATTTTTTTAAAATTAGAAAATCAGGGAATATTTTTATTTTTGTCACTTTAAAAGTTAATCGATGAGTAGTTTGAGAAAGTTTATCATACTTTTTATAATAACTTTCCATTATTAATTGATCAGTTTGGTACTGCCTTATTAAATAAGTCTCATTTTCAAATTTGAATCAAACAAAAGTTTTCCCAACCCTCTTTGAACCGCATTTTCTTTTACGTGAAGTTAAACAATTGATGGTCACTTTAATAAAAATTTTTTTTTAATTCTTGGTAGCGCAATTTTTCTAGTCATCGATTTAGATTATTATAATTTATTTCCGATTAACAATAAGTTTTCTATAATTATTTCTATAATTGTGAATTCCTTTTCCCGGCCTATAACGGTGCCTTTGATAATCGTGAATAGTCATAAATAACTTTGACAGCAAATCGGGACCAGTAGTCGTTGAATCACAATCTCTCCGAATTCTGCATTAAAGCTGTCTTTCCAACTAAACCGAAAATAGCGCTGTGTTCGTACGCTTAAATATAAGTTTGATTAAGACATATTTGAATACATCTTCAAAGCCTATAATTATGACTGAAATTTTTTCTGTATATATATCTAACATAATTCCACTGCGCCGACACCGTTTTTCTTGAAATCACCGTTACAGTATGATTAATATAAAACCAATGAAATAATGAATAAAAATGATCGCAAATGTCCAGTAAAAATTATGAAAATTTTACTGCAATGTTCACCGTGTCGTAATAATTTTTGTTTCCTTTAACCCTTTCAATTGTTCTTCGCTTATCTGTTCCACTATTTTTCTACCAAAAAAATCTTTTTTTTTTGTACATCAATCGTATACGTATAGGGTTTCAGAATCCATGCTCGTGTAAGCACAAATGTAACAGAATCCAAACCCGGACATGCTTCGAACAGTCCGACCTTCGCGTCGCATCGCAGCAACGTATAATCGAAGGCCATAACAGCAGGTGCAATGGGCGTATATAGGTATATTGTAACCGGTGCTGCCGGATTGGGAATAGTTTTAAAAATATCATTGTGCGTGTGCGATGTGAGCAAAGTATTGTATATATGCATGTATACACTTGTGAGTATGTGTATGCGACGAAGCAGTAAGTCAACAATGAATTGAAGAATCTATTTGAATAAAAGAAAAAAGTATCTTTTATTTTAGTATTTGATACGCTTTTTTAGTATATTTCTGTTAATTAGACATACATTATATCATACACCGTTTCATTTTAACTCTACTGTTTTTAATCAATAACGCGTGAATTTTATTTCTTTTTTAAATTTTGTAAAGCCAAATCGTAACTTGTGCATAGTCGGAAATAGTATACAGTGTAATTTATAAATTTTTTTCACTCAGTTGAATTTTGGTATAAAAAAATGGTCTCCAATAAAACAACCACAATTTCAAAAAACATAATAAAAGTTAAACAATTAAAAATTCGCTTACAGTTTTAAAAATAAATTTAGTACCGTATTATACAAATATTTATATTTAGAAATTTTATTGATATTTTTGTTTAATTAATTATGATATTGTATTTATTTTGTGAAATGTAAATTATCTGGTACAACCTTGCAAGAAGAATAACGTAAATTGAGGATAATAAAAATTGAAATTTTAACTTTATTTTTTGAAATAATATACTTATAGACAGGATAGCAATGTTGAACTAATTATTATATTTAGATCCCATAGCCAATAAATTTTTTTTATCCACTTTAATTCATTATGCAAAACTCATATGTAAAATACCTATTTCTGAATATTTGCTTAAAAAGGCCACGAGCAATGGCAATTCATTACATTTTTCGTAACTGTTGTATTAATATTCATACTGTTGAGAGTGTATATTATTTGAAAAAATTGCAAATCAGTCTGATGACTGAATCCATTGCATCTATTTATAATTAAATATACAATTAGGAGATACTCTGCGAAATCTCCAAATAAAATTAGTCCAATTTAATTGACTATTTAATCTAACTAAGTTTTTCAGATGCCTCATATATTTTGCATAAACGCATCAAAATATAAAAATACTTGCATATATTTGCTATGATTTACTTATCCATTACTTAAATTTAAACAATTTCAAATAAGTTTCTCTTCCGATTATTATACAGATACTTTAAACAAAAATCATTAACGGAGGGGTAGGGTGAAAAATGATCTTTAAGAACAACAACAACAATTAGTGATAATGATTATGATTTATTGAACGTACTATGCGTGAAAGATGAGCCAAGTACGCGACCAGGATAGTAATATAAATACAATTTTCGGGTGTCATCCGTGTACAGCAATGACTGCATGGTTGATGTATACATATAACATGTGAATGCTGATCTGTGCGTAAGTATATACTGCTACGTGATCCTGAACTCAAGGTCTTCATCGTTCAGGATCTATGGCCAACACGATTACATCTTCAGATGTTTCCATCATTTAGAACAAATGGCTAGTGTAGGCAATGGCAGGAGATGGATGAACAATGCTGGTACTGTACGAGCTGACGGAGACTGGAGCAACGTGAGCAACGCTGCTGTAAGTCAAAGGTGCAGCAGCAAGAACTGGAGCTGATGCGATGACCGGAGCACTGTAGGCAACCGGAGCTGCGGCATGAGTGATTCCTGTGCTGTAAGCCTCAATGGTTGGAAGAACTCCAGCGTTGGCAACGGCCACACAGGCAAGGGCGAGGATCACGTACTTGAACATGGTAAGGGTAAACTGATACTGTTCTTCGACTGGAAGAATGAATCTGATGTCTGTCGAGTGGTTGCCAGTGGTATTTATAGTTAGAGGAGATATAGAATCGGCAATAGGTGGCGACGGTGGTGGCTGCGCTGAGGTGGTGGTAACGGATTTGGAAATCGTCACGTGAAAAACGCTGGAGCGGATCTTGAATGCGCGACGGTATATTATATGTGCGTTGTGCCAGACAAGGTCAATGGGCGAAGAGGCGGCAGCACGAAAGAGAATGTTTATGGCGTCTACTATACGTGTATAATGACCTGGGACACTAAAGTCCGGTCATGTGAGGCGCCATAAGTGCGCTTATATGCGGATGGGGTATAGAGTACAAAGACAAAATTGAATGAACGATTTGTTACGTTTGGTTGTTTATGATAAATGAAGGGAGATATCGCCGAAGTTCAAGAGACTTTCATAAATTGGTTTGGTGCTAGAGCTAATGCATATTCTATCATCTTTTTATGGCTGATCGCATATTAATAACGGTATTATTCTTTGGGACTATAAATCTTATTTTGTAATTAGATATGAATATGCAGAAAAAATTATTCGAATATTTAGAAGATTTCTAAAAAAAGGAATTTTATATAATAGACAATTAAATGGAATTTGTTGAGAAAAATAGATAGGCAAATCTTAGTAAATTCATTTATACTATCTGTATTAAATCAATTTGATCCATGTTCAATTTAATAATAGCTTTATATATATTCAATTAACAATATAATAATGTTACTTAATTGAATCTGTATTTCAATAAGGATGATTAAATAACGTTATTTATAAGCAAAAATATTTTATTGGTACAATAATTAATTAAATTAATTCTGTGAAATCAATTTGGTTTATTAAATTTTTTTTGCAGTTTAAAAATCTGTGGGGTGGATGAGACCGGAGTGAATAGACCAATTTTTTACATAATATTTTTTAATTTCTAAGTATGTTTTTTGAAAAATCTAATATTATTTAAAGCTGTTATCCTCAGTACTGTTCTGCAATTTATATATAAAAATGAAAATAAGGAGTCTTATAAATACAAATATATATTTTTATCATCTCTTTCTTGAGTTAATTCACCCTTAACTTGGAGCTTGTTGGCTCTTATATTAAGACAGGTTAACTCACAAAAAATTTATAAATCAATACTCTAACAGATTTATTATGATAAATTTTTATTTAACTGTAAACAATATGTTTGGGGTATGTTTACATTTTATGTCTAATAAACAACATTTCCATATAATAAAAAACTTATTGAATATAATTTTTATAATAGAAATTTTACAAACATACAAAAAACAAAATTAACTTTTCAGAAATCGTCGCTGATACACTTTTCATATACTTTAATGATTTTCGCAAAGTGACTCATTGGATTTGAGCCGGACCGATTTACCCCGGAAAAAGTGCACCAAGTTATTGCTAGTGTTAGTCATAATTCTAAACACAAAAGTAAACGCTATAATATAATCTAAGATTAATTACTCATGAAATATTTCATTAAATGGCTTACGTGAGATACCATTATACAATGATGATATTAATAGTATTGCCAAATGTGCGAATAGAAGAAGTTATTCACACAGCGCTAACTTACTCCGGCCTCTCGTAATCAAGAAGTAATAAAGATTTTAAAAAATTTCATCGATAATAATCATGCAATAGTATTTTTACTTATTTTATTTATTTATTTATTTTATTTTTTTATTATTTTTATTTTTCATTTATTTTTTCTTGTTGTTGCAGCTACCCCAAGTCCTCTTTATAATTGTTATATATCTCCGCATTGCTACGATAGTGATCACTTTAGGTGTAATGGGCCCACCCTTAATAACTCGTGCAGCAATGGAAACCTACAGTTTGAAATAAATTCTAAACCATGAGAGTTACAGTGAGATAAGTACATGATAAATCCATATTTCGAAAACATTGGCGCTATTAACCTCTGTACTTATTAACCTCTTAATTTGTTTTTCACGATGACGAAACTGACACTCAATTTAATTATTTATTATGCCAATATTTATTAAAACAATTTCGTCAGGCTCTTCGTGTATAAAAGTACTATACCACAATTTTTTTGAGAAATTTTATAGTTGTATCTGCAGATGATGCACACCTTCAAAAATTATGTCGATATTTCACGTTACCCTTCTGACTGTTCATGAGATTTGATCATTTTTTAATATAATTGTGAAAATATAGAAAATATCAAGCATAGTTTAGTCTCATGAAATATAAATTCAAAAAACTTTTCGACAAAAACAAGTATTAAAATGTCTAGGTGAACGATATAATAGTTAGATATTAATTTTATATTAATTACATGCAAAAAACATATATGTATATTTTACGTATGTTCATAGATTTTCTATTATATAAGAAATGGGGATTGACGATTTTCATTTTGCGGTATTTATGAGTTACTTCAATGTTATCAATTTTACAAATACTCAAAGTTACTAACAAACTTTGATAATATTCAAAAAATGTTAACCTTTCATAAAAAAGACGTTTTCGCAACAGTTTGGGAATTCATTTTATCGAAATTAAAATGAACTTGATTTTAATTAGTGAAATAGATCTTACGTAATGTAACATCATAATTTTTCACGTTACATTTAAATGTTATTTAAACTTCACATCTAGCCTATATTTTTTCAAATTACAACCAAGAATGACCTTTAAGGTGTCCCTGTCGAGTTTTGGAAACTCATTTGAATCGATTACATCGATTTTCTTGACGCATAATTTATTTTGTATAGTGACAAAAAGTAACAAATTATAAAATATTTTACATAAAAACTAACATTTTTACTTTACTTATATCATTATCAATAGTTAATTTTTTTTTAAATTAACAAGGCCCATTTATTGAAATGGTGAAACCAACGTGAAAAAATTACACAATAGTGGGTAGGATAAATTATCAAAAACAGAAAAGACAGTAAGTAGTGGTAAATATTATGATTTATTGAAAATTGAATTGTATGTAAATGATGACACAAGTATGTGACTAGCAAAATTATATAAATATAATTTCCAGTGCCACCCATGAGTATTGAAAAATGGTACGGATCTGTATGGTCTGCTGCTATGAAGTCCCAGACTGGAGGTCTTCATTGTCCAGGTTGATGAAAATGACGGAGAAGACGTTCTTCATTTACCATCCAGCGCTGTAAGCGATGGGTGCAGCATGGGCAATACCCGCGCTGTAAGCACTGAGGGACAATGGAACAGTGTGATGGGCAATTCCAGCGCTGTAGGCCAGAGGAGCAGCAGCCACAACTGGAGCAGAGTGAACGACTGGTGCACTGTAGACAACCGGAGCCGAGGCGTGAGTGATTCCTGTGCTGTAGGCGGAGATCGAGGGAAGAACTCCAGCGTTGGCAACGGCCACACAGGCAAGGGCGAGGATCACGTATTTGAACATGGTGAGGGTTTGGGTAAGCTGATGCTGTTCTTCGACTGGAAGAAAGAATCTGATGCTGTTGTAGCGAGCAACGGTGGCTTTTATAGTTAGAGGATAGAGTTGGTATAACGGGTGGTGGTAACAGATACATCTATAGATTTGGTAATCGTCACGTGCGAGTTTTGAATAGCGGGTGTGGATCTAACACGAGCGGTTTATGCATTCAAGGTCAATGTGCGATGAGGCCCGAAAGAGAATGGCCTTAGGCGTGTGCAACTGCTCTTTTGTGTGAGCAAACTCTCGGGACATGACTTCGTGCCTATGAGGCAATGACCTTTTTTACGACGTTCGAATACAAAGATATTATTTAACTTACGATTTTTCTTCACTTACTTGTATATGTAATGAATGTGAGAAGTTTCATCGTTTATTTCTCACTTACGTGTTCGTAAGGTATATCGGTAACATTAAAGAAATTTTCTGAATATAAAAAAAAATTTGGATATTTTTTAAGTAGATAAATAATTTTCAAAAATAAATATGAAAATTTTAGGATATTTTACTATCTGATCTTTATTACATTGTCTAGGTAAATCTTATTTTAATTATTAACCCTTTGGCTATCGATGACAAAGAATCTTTGACATAAAACATTGAAAATTTCGTAAGATAAATTTTACCGATAGTTTAGGTTGATACAATATTTAAGAGGTCACCATAAAAATGCGATCTGGTATCATCATTCAGTGTAGGCAACTATTATCTATTTTGAGTTTTTTATAATCATGTGTAGAAATCACATTTTAATCGTATTATTAAAGCAGTGATTGCAATCATTAAAAAAGTGTTACCTTCAAATTTACTTTTCGTGAGACGATCATATCAGAACCATTTAATTATAAGCTTTACTTACAATAATACGAAAGAAAACGGAATAAAAATTAACGCAGAGAAAGAGCGAGAGAGAGAGAGAGCGAGAGAGAGACGTTGACAAATACGACAACTTCATCTTATATAGGCAATGTGAACAAATAAAAATGATGCTATAGACATGTTTACAAAATAAAGACGCTGTGGAACCATACTTAAATCTTATATACGTACAAATCTTTAAATTACACTGACTATTATTAGAATACGAAACAAACAACAATTTACCCAAAAATATTCTGATTTCTCTTTTCAATGAGTCATTATTAATTCATTGATTATCGAAGACGGATCCAATAAGATCTGACTAAAGTAAACAATAATCTATGTTTAAAATAAACACATATTTTGTATAATTATACGAATTTTTTTTTTTCGAAAGTAGCACATGTTAAAGTGCTTAAATTTTATTCCAAAAACAAGAAATTCAACCACATAAAATCAAAATATAAACTGGAGAAGCGACCGTGAAATAATTCACGTATATAATGGTTTCTCCTATAGTCGGGGGAACAGAGAATCAATTGAGCAATTTTGGGGTCTACGACTCTGGTAAAGTTTTTTAATGTATTTTGATCTCCTGAATCTAAATTTCAGAGATGGAATATCATATGATAGTTGCAAATTATTATAGCTACAACAATTTTATAAAAAGTTAGCGAAAAGTTAACTTTATGAATCTAAAATAATATAATCAAGTTAAAAAAGTCTTACATATTTTAATGTACAACCTATAGTTTTCGAGTAAAAAAAATTATCAAAGTTCTAAAAAATGCTCAATTTGGAAATATTTCACAATATTTCATTGAAAAATCATTAGTCGTATACGTAAAAATACGTTGAGATCTTTTTTCACTCATATCGATGCAAAAAATACGATTATATTTTTTTACATTCTGTTACGAGTGAGAACTTGCTAATAAACAAATGGTGGTAGACTAAGTAAAAAGAAACAACGGCATGACGTGACTCGGCGGGGAATCAAGCCTCAGGCCTTCCGTTTTCACGGCAGGTGCCCTTAAGAGTAATTACTTCTGAGCTACCGATGTCTACGAGTATCTTTTCTTGAGTCGTTCGCTAGATACCGTTGGATCTGTCTCGCCACGTTGCGCATACTATATAATAATTCATAAAGATAACTTTTTTTTACTAATTATAAATAATAATTGTTAAAAATTAATTTTTTACTATTGTATGACATTGAACTTGCAGAATTAGGATCCCACAATCAAAGTCACAAAAACCTTTTTAGTTTGACACTATTGAAGTTGCATATACAATTTCGAAATATTCTTTCATCCAAAAATTGATTGTATCTATTTTGATTTTACTACATTCAATTAACTGAACATTTTACGAATACTACGTTGGCCATGGCAGATAATTTACAGGTTCTGAATACTATTAATTTTCAAAACATTTCAATATTTAACACGATACGTATATTTGAAATTCTTTGTCATTGTTTATATTATTTACTATAAATGAATAAATTCTCCATATGATTCTAACACTTATGAATAAAAAAACAAATCACACTAGAGCTGATTCTTTCAGAAAAACACATCCCATTATTTTTTTTAAATTAAAAATAATAAAATTATTCAAATATCATGCAAGGTGGTATAAAGAAGTATACCTGTCATTGAATAAATATTGTTTGATGTCATTGAATAAATATTGTCACATGCTTTGATCTAATAAAAAATTGAAATATTTTCGTAACTTTTTATGCGACCTATGTTTTCATTTCAGTGATGGAGATTTCAACTTAATATTAAATAGAATAAGATAAAGAATAAAAAACATAGTTTCATATGGCATATTTTAAAATGCTAATAAAATTTAAAATATTATTTAAAGTTCTTATACAATCTAACTTGTTTGCAAACATGATCGTGAAAACTTTTTTAATTCTATTGAATAAATAACGTATATGGACCAGACAAAACCAGAATCAATTCTTTAACGATATAGTCGTGAAAATGTGATTACTTTTTATGAGAAATCTTTCGAAAATAATATTTTCATTTAACTAATTCTAACTTACAATAATAATCTGAGCCTAAAAGGAAAAATTATACAATAATGGAAAGGATAAATGATCAAAAACAGAAAAAGACGATAAATAGTGATGAATATTATGATTTATTGAATATATACTATAAGCGAAATATGACACAAGCACATGCCTACGAAACCTATATAAATATAATTTCGCATGCCATCCTCGTACGTTGAAGAATGTATAATGTATAATGTACATGTAAAGTGGATTTGTACAACTATCTACTACTCCAAAATCCCAGCGTCAAGGTCGCATCATCGCCTGGACCATGGAACCTATATCAGCTAAGACGTTCTTCATTTACCATCCAGCGCTGTATGCAATGGGAGCAGCATGGGCAATACCCGCGCTGTAAGCACTGACGGACAATGGAACAGTGTGATGGGCAATTCCAGCGCTGTAGGCCAGAGGAGCAGCAGCCACAACTGGAGCAGAGTGAACGACTGGTGCACTGTAGACAACCGGAGCCGAGGCGTGAGTGATTCCTGTGCTGTAGGCGGAGATCGAGGGAAGAACTCCAGCGTTGGCAACGGCCACACAGGCAAGGGCGAGGATCACGTATTTGAACATGGTGAGGGTTTGGGTAAGCTGATGCTGTTCTTCGACTGGAAGAAAGAATCTGATGCTGTTGTAGCGAGCAACGGTGGCTTTTATAGTTGAAGGATAGAGTTTGGTGTGTGTGTGTGATGACAAAAGATAGGTTTAGAATTTGGAAATCGTCACGTGTATACGTGCGCGGTTAGCGGGTATGGGTCTATATCATATGACCAGCGGGTTATTGAATTCAAGGTCAGCGAGCGTGATATGGTCGTGCGCGTAGAGACGCCGTAAGTGAGGGGATCGCTGCATATACTACTAATACTACCTACTACCGTTCTGGTGTATAAGGACTCGGGGTGAAAGTCCTGTCATTTATATATTGCTGATGCGTCTGTAAGTGTAAGACATCAATCTAATTAAACACTTGAGTATGGCGAATGGAAAGATGGTATCGAGTACGTGCGTCACGAGGAGGCGATTGCCATTTATCGATTATTATCCGTGACGCTATAGCGAATGATTTTTTATTCTTATTAGCAAAATCCTTGCAAAAGTCATCGATCTTATTATCGAATAAAATGTCTTTCATGCAAATTTAAAATCAATTGTAATTTAATTATTGCTGTTCTTAAGATACAAATCTGGGGAAGTTTTATAAAAAATGAGTTAAAAAAAATTTTTTTCGATTGAAATTTACTCATGTTATATGAAAGTTTATGTCATAATTTATTGGTGGGCTATGTCTTTTATAAATAAATAAATAAATAAAAAATTTATCTTTTTTTTAATAAATACTGCCATGCACTACTTTAATTTATAATAAATAACGTATTGAAATAATAAAATTTATTATTATTATATAAAATTAGATATTAATTATTATATTACATTGCGAGAGATGTAACGTTAAATACATATAATTCTTACAATTTCAACATATATAGATTCTAATTATAATATTAATCTATTTTAGTTCATTTAATCAGTACAATGATTAGTAACTGTACCCAATGTCATATAAGTGAAATAACGTGCTAAGCAGATCTGACTAAACACATTAATTCCATATCGATCCATAGTGATAATTACATTATTAGAATAAATTCATATAGTTGCAACTAAATGGTAACCCGCAAACAAATTTAAATGAAATTCACATACATATGATATTCGTTTTTGACTTCACTAATAATCAGCAATCTTTAACATAATAGAGCAAATGTATATTATACGATTTTCTCATTGAAGTAGAATTCTACGAAACGCGGTAATATCGTAACACAAATTTTTCTTATATGTTAATTATTATTGTTCCAAAAGGTTACATTAATATTATTATGAAATTCCGTCGCAACCTACAGTTCTATATAAATAAAAAGTAGATTATACTGTAGAATACACACACATGCACACACACATATTCATGATGTAATACCATAATAAAGCCAAAGTCATATTTCCGGTTTTAATATTATACTGATGGGATTTCAAGACCCGTTTGAACGTTCAATGTTGAGCTGACGAAAAATTCAACAGATAGTATCGTAAAGTAGGTGAAACTGTTGTGACAAATAGCGTGTGAACGTGGCTTCTGAATTACGCATGAGAATTTATAAATGAAAATTATCATCGCAGAGAAATAACTTATAAGCCGATTTTCAGCTTACTATATAGAATATATATATATATAAAATCATTATATACGAGTTATTTTGAAACAATAAAATTTACGTTGTACACCATATTCGTTAAATCAATTAACTTCATAAATTCCATCCTTTTCATTGCAACACACGACCATTTTCATCCCACATTAAATCATAATAAAATCCCCCAATCGCATTCCGTGAATCTTTTAAATCAGTCGGCTCTTCGCAATCTCGAACCCAATTAAACCGCACACCGCCACGCCAAAAAAAAGCCGCGCAGAAACGTTACATTTACAGATCGTATATTAAAACCGCATCAATTTTTACGGATTCTCTGTCCGGTATCCCTCCTCCCACTCTTCTTCTCTCAACCTTCATTCTCCCGCCGCTCCGAAATTCATTATACTTATCTCGGATCTGAAAAGTGAAAGTAGGAAACACTGCTGCTACTACTACTCGCTGGCGGCCGCGTGCGCACGCGTGTACACAAAGAGTGGTTGCTCTTGATCCTCAAGTACACATGCTAGCATGCGAGTGCTTGGACGATCGACGATTCGAAAGGCGTGGTACGTATATATGTGTGTATGTGTTTTTTTCGGGCGGACGCTCGATCGTATGCCATTTATGTAACGATTATATAGGTAGGCTGCGTCGGGAGATGGGATTGAGTTCTGTCTGTGTACGTGTGTGTGTTTGTATATAGTGATGGAATTATGCAATTGGATGAGTGGGGTATCCATTGGGTTATATGTATGCGCGAGTGTGAAAATGCGACCTTAGCGTGTATATAATGAGAATTGGGAGCGAGCAAATGTTTGGGTATTATTTGCATGCGATAATAATGGAGAGCTTGCTTATATTTGTTCAAAGGAAGTGTGTCGGGGGCTGGATTATTGTTTTACGCTGAATTCCACGCGTGCTTTGTGGCTAAAGGAATTTGTTCGTATATATAGTTAACTATAAACGCAGTTACTGCGATGTGGACAGTAAAACTTTGATGTTCACCATTTGCTAACAAATTAAAAAAAAAAACTAATTAATCGTATTCTGCATTATACTAGGATGTAATGAATATCAAAGATAAGAAAATTACTAAGAGAAATACAAAAATTATACGAAGATGCTTTTATTTTGCATGAACAAATGATACATGAAAGATATCCGATATTCTCCGACGTTATAATTGACAAACTATTACTATGCTACAACGAAAAAGTTTATTCAATGTACTCAACTTTATGAAAAATATAAGATAAAAAAACACATCCAACGACCTCCACACGGTCATCTACAATATTCAATAAAAGTCACAAAATCAGAACCATAAATCTCACCGCGAGGCTCTGAAGAAATAACCGCGACGCACCAAAACTTATATAACCTTTATACTACCGTACCGCTGTAAAATTCAAAATGCACTTCGCGATGCCGCATAGGGTCAGGATATTGAGCTCGAACCTCGATGGGTGAAGACACAAAAGTCCTTAAAGAAAGCGTGAAACACGCAGCCGTGGAAGTCTTATTAAATTTCCCGCGCAAAAGTTTCCAAAGAGGCGCTGCGCATATATTATTATCATTCGCGAAAGAAGGCAAGTCTGGTATGTATAGCTGTTGAAGACAAAAAAAAAGTCTCGTCTACGGTACGGTGAAATTAATAAAGTCGCTGAGGGAGAGAGAGAGAGAAGAGTTTTTGTTTTTTGAGGTTGGAGGAGGTATTTGCTTTTTTGCTGCAGAGGGTGATGCTGTCAACGTCGAGATTTCCGATAAATAGTTGGAATGGTTGTGATATTTAATAATGTGCGGTTGATGCGGAAAACCAATATATTTTATGTATTCGTTAATATTTTTCTCATCAAAATCCATTGGATAGCAGAATATTTCGAATTGTAATTATTCTTTTATATAAATAATAAATTGGTCAATAAAACTGATTTGTGATGCTAAATATTAAAGAATGAAGCTTCATACGAAATAGTGGTGAAAAAATAAAATTACATTTGTTTCTGCAAAAGGTAAAAAAAAACTCAATCACGTAAAGTATATTTTATACTCAAAAATATTTCACTTTCGCAAAGCTATATAAGTTGTTGATTTATATTTAAATCCGCTCATGCTGCAGGTACATACACTCGCCTGTGTGTAAAACTCTCGCCTTGAAGCTACATCACAAAAAATTCTAGTTTCGTAAAATTATGTACATATATATTTTTATTCAAAATTTCGAAAATACAAAAGTGCACGTATAAGCGAAGTAGAAAAAAAAATTCCCTAAAATATATATGAACTCTTTTATAGCTTTTATTCTTAAAAAATTCCTTGTCAATGCAGAAAAAAAACAGAAGAAAAAAAGAAAGAATTTGGCTTTTTTCCAAAAATATGTTTTAATTGTTCTATTGTTCGAAAGATAAATGGTAAACAAGAGCATTTTTCAGAGGACAATGGACACGTATATATATGGCATACGAATAATAATCTCGTATATATTTTTACGTCATTTCATCTGTGCGGCCGCAGCCCGCGGCGGCGACCAAATCATTTGTTGATGTTTACGAGCGAAATACATAATATATATATATCCGGGTTTGATCGTAATCAATCTAATCTAACGGACTAAAAATTAAACTTACTTAACTGTCAGATTCATATCCTACTATTTCGTTTGACGAACATGAATATGCGATTTGATTGAACCTTTTATATTTATAGTTCCGTGTCGATTCACTGAACTTGCGTCAAGGTTAATTTGAATATATCATAAAATTTATCGGCACTTTCCGAAAATTTATTAAATTTATGCGTAGTATATTTGATTCTACAATAATGTCATAAAATATATTATAGATATTTATGATTAATAAAAAAATTTTCTCTTAACAATAACTTTATTACTCTAAGTAAGTCAAATTACGTTTTCATTTTTACAACCTAAATTTTCATCAAATAATTGTTACATAATGTCAGTAACGATCCAGATATTAATCGTCGACCTTTCCACCACGAATTATGAAAATAAACTCAGCAAACAACAAACGCCGCCTTATACACCAACATTCGTCTCTTGCGACGAAAAAACTGGTTCTCCTATATACAACTCGCAAAACGTCATAAAAGTCCAAATTCCAAATTTTTCTTGTTTTTTTTAACCATCGTTTTTCTTCTACATCAGACCCTCTTAATTCTCAAAAAAAAGCCCCCAGACGAAATTCCAGAACCTTCTTCAATCCAACCACAATAAGCGCAGATCCGAGAATCACAAAAGCATCGCTACTACTCGCCGGGAATAACGACTCTGCTCGCGTCTTCTCGCATTGTTCCCTGTTAACACCACAGCAGCTATAGCGCCTTTTCTACAACACCACTATATACCAACGACAACTTTTGTTTATCCAACTGCAGACATCGCAGACGCGCGTTTCCATGCCGCTGCGCTTTCTTTCTATCCTGCGCGATGCAAATTTTTTTTAATCAAAGCGAAAACAAGGCTCGCGCGCGTCCGCGTGCGTTATGCATTTAATTGGAATCGTTATCGTTATCGTAGCGACGGATTTTCTCGCGAAGGTATGTGTGTGTTGCTAAAGTGAGAAAGAATGGGAATTGAACTAAGAAGTTTGAGATTTTTGATGGTTTTACGAAAGTTTGCGGGATATAAGTAAAGCAGCGAGTGGTAAAAATTAATAGCGAAAGTTCAGGTTTGAAATTCGCTCGTATTTACGGTTGGAAATCGTATCGCGTTATATAGATGGGAATTGAAATCGAGTTATGAATTTGTTTTACAATTGAATTGCTTTCGCAAGAAATAGAAAATTTTGCTTCTTGAATTTATATATTATTTGCGTTTTTAATTGCATGCGCGGGCGAATGATATTGGTTATAAATGATAAGCATTATTTTTAAACAATATAGATGAAATATTTTGTAGTTATTTAAGAGGAGAGAAGAAATGTAGAAATAAATGATGAACGATTAAAATTTAGTCTGTTATATATGATGCATGGGAACCAGACAAGCAAACGAACATTTTTTACGTAACATTTATCAGTTTTCTTAATTTTTAATTAAAAAAAAAGCAATGATGATATATATTTCTTATATCGATACAGATATATGTTATGTAAACGAGACCAAGCAAAAAATGTTAAAATAGGAATTCGAAAATATGAATAGTGACCTTGAAAGTCGCGTCGAGTCCGAATGGTATAATTCACGAAAAGAAAATTTACATAATCTTATAATGACGCCGCGTGTTACTCGTCTTACATTCGTTCAAAATTCCATGTTTTTAAAGTACATTCCTCGTAATTAGAGCGCATTTTTGCGAAATTTTCGCATGAATACATTACATGCTTGAGATGAGTATCCTCGTTAACTTTTTGAATTATAGCTCTCAACGGGGCTATTATCTAATCTAAAAATGATCTTATGTGAAAAAATATGACTGATTTATCAACGATATAGCGTAAGAATATATTGTGCAAAGATATAAAGAAGTGATTCACTTTAATTCAATATATATACGAATTATAAAATGTAGAAAGGATTCTGATTTCTCGTTGGATAGAATAATCTAGATCACCGACGTATTTAAATAAAACACGATACAAAAGAGCACAAGATATCTGTCGCTTACGTCAATTTTTATAGACAAAAAATTATATGCTTCATTTAAATAAATCTCTCAATTAAAAAAAATTGTATCTACATGTATAGCAAGCTATATTGATTTTCTAAAGGATTATTTCGAAAACTGACTTTAATTTGTCAATTTTTTTATCAAAATATCCTCCATTTTACGGAGGAAGAACACGATTTTTAGAAAAACACACCGAGTGAATCTGTTGTTTTGGAAAAGTCTATTTCACCGAGAATGACAAAACTCTTCATTTATATACGGAAGAATAAAATTTAGTCAACGGAACGGAGAAATGCTCGGGAGTTAAACATAATACTATAACTTCCGGAATTTTATGACAATTATTTACGTAAATGTCTGGTAAATAGCTGTTAGTACAAACTTACAACTTTAAAAGTCTTATTTATTCAATCTTCTAAAAAAGATTCATACAATTAATAAATAAAAGAAGTTTTCTTCTAATACGTTTATATGAAAGTTGTTACAAAAGTATTGCAATATTATTATAATAAGCTTTATAATAATAGTATACTTTAACAGAATTTGATGCTATTAATTAAAACTTAAAGTAACACAGAACTAAAGTACTACAATGAAACGGAACGAAAAAGTATCGTATAATGGTTTCGATAAAGTTGCATTAATTATTAACTTGATTTCGATGCACCAAATTAAAGTTTCTTAATTAAATAATTATATCTCATTAAAAGGTACACGTATATTATAACCGTAAGCTTACATTTAATATGGTTACACAATGCTTAAAACATATATAAATATCTATCATCAACCCATTTTGATCCAGCCGATAGTCACGGACATAATAGCAACGAAGAATATTTTTTAGACAAGAGACCTTCATCATAGAAAATATAGAAACTTAAATTTTTCATTTTAAATATACATGTCAAATCCAAAATAAACTTTTTCTCCATTTCAGTCTAATTTTTAAAGAGAAATTAATATCACCAAGCATAAACTATTTCTTTCCTTCTTCACGCACCGTAATCTGTTAATAACCGATGTCAACTACACGCAAGACTATATAGGCTAAAAACTCTTTAAAAAAGTTCTCAATAAGCACGAATTTACGATTCGCTTCAGGCCAATTTGATCAAATCGGCTTATACTCCTCGATAGCTTATAAACGTATATCCATGCTACGTTTCTTCATTCGATTCCGCTCCAAAAGCACGCGCGAAATTTTCCAGCTTTTCTCGTTTTCCTCTCTCTTTCTCCCACTTCCTCCACCCTCTATACGTGTATTTATTAAATTCATGCTCACGCGCGTGCAGTTGCGCCTCTTCCCTACTTTTTATCCTATAACAATATCGCACTCTCTCTCTCTCTCTCTCTCCTTCTTTTCTCTTTCTCTCTCTATTAAATTCATTTGCACACCTGCATTGAAGCCGTGCCCCGGCGTTAATTTAACGAGTGACTGAGCCCGTTGTTCCCCAGTGTGCTGCTCATTTGGAGAGAGAGAGAGAGAGAGAGAGAGACGTGCACGCGCACACGGGATTTATAACTTCGTTTTTCGAGAGCGTATACCGCCACTAAAAGCCGGCCTTTATTTAACGCTCGAGACCAAAACTCATTCGCTCGCATATGCATATATGTATATATATATATAGGTGAGAGGATTTTTCATAGCGACTGGATCACACAGCAGAGACATCTGTGGATTATCGTGAAAACTTGTCTGGAAGGAGATTGGTGATCGCACGGTCAACGCTCGATTGTGCGATCGAAAAGAATTTCTTTTTTACCAGCAGAGGAGCGTGGAATTTTTGTGACTGACTGTTACTAAGATCTTTGAAAATCTTGTGGATTGTAACTTTTGTTCTGCTTTATTAATAAACATTTAATAAACATTTCTTCAAAAGTTTTGCAAATTGTCTATAAATGTGGCTATAGTTGCAGTTAGAACTTTGGCTGAGTTGTTTTGGCTTCAGCATCGCGTTTCAATGTTGGGAAATCATTATTCTGTACTTCGATACTCGATACAACTCCAACAGATGTAGTTATATGATAATTATGTAGATATATCAATTAATGAAAATTTCGCTTAATCAATGTTGCAAAACTTTACTTTAAAAGTAAATTAACACGAAAAATTATTTTTTGATATTTAATTTTTAAATAAAATTTTACTTTATTAGTTTGCGATACTTGTCTTGTCAATTACTGAATAATTTGTTCTTTAAGGTTCATGCACATATCAGTATAATAACGCATATAATATACATACCTTAAGATCTCACACCGATGCTCGAATCAGGTGGTAAAAATTCACTACAAAACACTGGCTTTAACATAATTGTCGTTTTCTATATATATAAAATGGTATTCTAAAAATTGTCCATTCGTTCACTTTTTGTTATTTAAGTACAGTCACTGTAATATGTAGTACGTAGAAAATGAATCTTTATACTACCAAAATCTCACGCTAGCGCTTCACATTTCACTGGCGCATAAATTATATCCACTTGTATAAATTTCAGTAAAAAAACTGAGTGTCTTTCGCAGCGCATATATAGGACGATGAGAGCTAAAAACGATAATAGGACGATAAATTTCATCATAAATTATCATAATTTATAATTTTATTTTTTACGTAACAATTTATTTTGATCGTATCGCGTGTTTAAATTTACTTTGATTGTCATTTTAATATAATTTGAGTTTGATTTTTTAAAATTTTAAAACATTTTTTAGAACCATCGCCGTTATAATATTCATTTTTATTTTATAACGCGGTATACCTCGTGTATCCGAGTCTCGCGAAGTTGATTAAAAGTGATATAACTACTTATCGATTATATGCTTCTTGCAAGTTTTCAATTTTAACTTGACATTTTCTTTACCCTACGCATTAATAAGGGGAAAGAAGGCTCGAAAAAAATTTAATTTTACAATCTAAGGATTTAATTGAAAAATAATAGATTATAGCAACAACAATCCCGTAAACAAGAATTACACCTTTAATATTTAATCGTTAAATTTTCTTAAGTACATTAATTTTATCAATAATTAATTTTAGCTATACCAACAATTCTAAATTTATAACATATGCACTTCAACATTCAATTCCTACTAAAATCATCTCTACACATCACCTTTTATATTTTACACTATATAAATTCACCCTTTCACATTTAAATATATATAGGGACATTCCTTTGCGTTACATATCTTCATTTCTATTATCAGAGGCTTCATATCCGGCAAACCATATCACCTCTCCCTTCGATAAATGCGAACCCAACCGTACACTATCCCCCCCCCCCTTTTCACAAAACCAAACTAATCTTCCGTATAATTACGTAATCAATCGCACGCATATATATATACACGCACACACTTGGTTCCTGTACTTCGTATAATTACAAGCGTCGTCCGTGCGCGAAGAATCGTACGAGTCTCGCGTATATATCCGAATTGCTATGTCGACGATTGAATTTTCCACAATGCTGGAGGCTTTAATAAGCTACGTAAGGGTTAAATGAAGTTTATATCGATTCGATATCGATCGAAAAGATTTATATGTGTGTGTGTCTTTATTTGGAAATGAAGAAAAATGTTTATATGCAATAGTTGTGTTTTCAAGCCTTTTGAAGGTATATACTCCAAGACGTTCGCTAGTTCTTTGAGTTGTTGCAAGTATGTTTGAATTTTTCAGATCGCTACGGTATGCTTTTTTGATTTGAGAAGTCCCGGTGGAGATCAGATAGCCGTGCTCTGCTTGTTTGAAGATAGTGCGAATATTTGATAGCAGAGGATAGTAGAGTTTTCAATCTGGTTTTAAGAGTATATTGATAAATGCGTTGTATTGTATGAAATTTTGATTAATATGTTATTGTTATAAATTGTATAGCTTTATTTTATGTTTGAATATCGTTATATTGAAATTCAACTTTGATATTATCCTTAATTGAAATATTCAATTGTTATACTTTTGTAAATATTAATTACAATTTTACAATACAAACAAAAACTTGTTTCAAAAATATTACTTCTCTACGATACGATAACAACCATTTCACAGTAAACCTACGAATAACAACAGTTTAACTTAAAAACGCGAATCGGTATACGAAAAACGTCACGCAACGAAGTTTGCTTGAAACTACCGTGCGCGTATATCGCCAATGCCATCTACAAATCCACCAAAAATTTCCCATCAAAAATTGATTTCCAATTCATCTGCCTCGACCCTGGCATTTCCGGTTCGCTCGATAAACCAACCAGATTAGCGCGTGGAAACAAAACAAACGCCGCCGCGTAAACGATCGAAAAACAACGAAAAGAAACAAACACAAAAATCACGTTGGACGCATAAATTCATCATCAAGCTTCAAAAATCATAAAAATGCTTTTATCAGTGTATACCCTTTGACATCTATGAACGTTTACGTATGTGTATAAGTATATTTATTACGTAATAAACCAGTTTATATTTTGCATAAGCAACGCGATAAAAAAAACTGCATGTTTTATGTGGGAAATCACGGTACGACGATACCGCACGGGACGTCGATATACTTATCGCTTGTACACATCAAATATAGAATAAAATCGTCCGCATGTCAGGTATAACGTTACATAACTTTATACATTTTCATGAGGAGGGGGGCACACTTTGTATGCGTAAATAACGAGGTAAAAGCAGAGCCTAAACAAGTTTTAAGCAGTATAAGTGCGGCCACTTTAAAATTTCGCGGTGAATATCATAATGCCATCAAAGTATCAAGTAATTAAGGCCGACGCGCGCATGGTATCAAGTGCCCCCTCCCCTCTGAGCCGCCGTAAACTTTTCGTACAAACTTTCGTAAAGACTTTTTTCGCGTAATGAAGCTACATATAACGATGACGGCGGTGCCGTCACATTATACCGCGCTAAAGTATATCGGGAGATTGTTACGGATACGACGCACTTCCGCTTTCTCTCTCTCTCTCTCTCTTTTGAAAATCGTTATGTTTTATCTTTTGCTTGTAATTATTTTTCAAGCGCATCGTCTTTGCTTTGCTTTAATTTATGTAGATTTTAAGGAGACCGAAGTGAATGACATTTTTTTTTATGTAAGGTCCTATCGAATTTGAATTAATAAAAAAAAACTGCCCCCACAGTAAAACACTTCGATGACAGTGTAAGCAATAAAATTCATCCGCGATCATCTTTATACGAGCACCTGTTCTTTTTTTTTACGACGACTTCTGAGACCCCCCGACATTAGTTCGAAATTGCGGAAGTTATCGTTTTACTCCGTTGATTTTACTCCTCAATAAATATAACGAATATCGAACACTTTTCAAATAAAGGTATTAACGTTATTACATTTTAAATTCAGTTTGACGCTCGAATAATTTGTTTTTATTGTACACACGTGAAATAAATTAAGCCCTTTTTTTAATCAGAAATATTTTTAAAATTGTACGTATATTCGTCAGAGTAATAAAAGTTATATTAGGTAGTTGAAATAAAAGAATATTACGTTTTTCGAATTATAACCATACTTGTCTTTTTTTCATATTTTACTAAAATTGTAAATTTCTTTTACGATTCTACCATACAAAAGACATAAATTAATTTATACTTTATTTATAATATTCACGAAATAAAATTAATATTACGGATACGCGCAGTGGTTATTTAGTTTTACCGCGGCCGCTGGAAAATTATACCACGCGCGTCATTAAAATTAAAATCATCGCAATCAACAAACGTCCTCCGCGTATTTGATCAACATCCAATTATATCCACACTTAATCATTAACATTTACATACACGAATTTAAATTCCATCCCTTATTAAATAATCAATATTTAAAAAAAAATGGAAAAAAACAAAACACATTCAATCACCATTACCGCGACAACACCACTATAATAATAATATTATGTATACATATATATCCATATCCGCGCGAGCGCGTTTCAGTAGAAAAAGTCAGCGCTGCGGCCGGACGAGCATCGCGCGGCACTGCCGGAGGCTGACGACGCACTGGCGGCGCGCTGCTGCTCCAGCGGCTCGTTGCTACTACTGCTACTGCTGCTGCTGCTGCTGCTGCTGCTCTCGTCGAGACGACGACGACGGCGCCGCCGCCGTTACCGCGCTGCGTCCAACGCGAGGGCCAAGTTTATATATATATATACCAATGCGATAGCTGTGCATGTGCGTGGGTAGATATTTTGGAGGGTAGTGGGATGATGAGGGGGATTATAGAGATAGAAGAGGGTAACAAAAAATGGCGTGGTGGTGAATTTGGGTATACGATGGTGGTGGAAAAGAAAGGTCGGGGTGGTTTGGTGTAGTTGCTCTGTGATGTATGGTAATGGTTTCGTGTTCTATATGAATATGTGTCAGTAGGAAATTTAGTATAAGTATATTCTACTGGAATTTTGGTTGATTTAGAGAACTTATAAGTGAATTGTAATTAGGTTACTGATTCATTTTAATAGAGCGATGATCATAGAGTAATGTCAATGATTTTTCTTCGTACTTATTATAAGAGATTTATAAAAAACGCGTTATCCATGAAAAACAATAGGATAATTATTGAAATTCAGAGGATGATTTTAAGGCACAAACCGATTTACCGTTACATACCTCGATAATCATTCTCGTAAGTTGAAAGATTATTCGTAACATATTAATACGCATGGTGTGTAATTATATTGTAATATTTTTAATAATCGTTTTAGTAGTCAATATATCTAATGTAAGCAACATTTTAATATTAATCACTTTAGTAGTCAATATATCTAATGTAAGCAACATTATAATATTAATAAACTGCGCATTAAATTAATTCCATTTCCACCATTTGTCCGTAAAATAAATTCGTTCGTAATTAGCAATTATAAACGAATTCGTACATTTATTGTAATAAATAATTATAAAATGTTAGTACGTCAATATATCAATAACATGATTCAACAAAGGATTTTATAAAGGAATTTCAATTGTTGTTGATTAGTTAAAATAAATAAGCAACTCATTTATATAATGATATAAACTGCTGAATATTTTAAAAAATTCATATAGGAAAATAAATTTAGCGTGTTTATAAAGTTTAACGACGTCAACACTTAAAACATGTACTATAATAGAGTGAATTTATGTGTTTGCTCCTGTTGGCCAACAGCATCAAGATATTTTTACCGGTCGACGAATAACTGTTATGCATCATTCTTGCTTTATTATCGTGAAAATTAAATGTTTAATATATAATTATATCCAACGGGAAATATGAACCAACCAATAAAATTTAATTAAACACACAACCCACGTAACGAACAAATTTACGTCAACATTGTAAAAATTGAAGGGCTTTAATGATTGACGCTTATATTTATTTGTACAGTATCTGCAATCCAAATGATAATCAACAATCAAATCATATTAATATCCAACGAAAAAGAATAACGATGAAATATACTTCCGGATCAGCTACACCTAATTTTTCGATTAACATGATCCCACTCGCAGCCAACATTATACCCTCCACTTACCCTCACTTTTTGTTTCTCTCTATACCATCTCGACTACCGCATAAATCAAAAAAGTAAAGGAAGGGAAGACCGAGATAGACACGATTCATTTCGACGAGGACGGCACGTCGCGAATCGTAAGCGGCTTTTTAGTAGCCGCTCCCGCGTGCGCTTCTGATTTGTAAGCGATTTTTCAGATTCAATTCGAAGATATCCTTCAGCTCTCTTTCCACTATATATATGTATACGACGGATATTTCGATATTTTCGCGGCGTACCGCGCGACGTTCAAAATGTAAATATGCGACACGCGAGTATAAGGATATATATGAATGATTTATACCGAAAAGTCGAAAGCTGAAATTTCCCGCGTAACATTTGTAATATAGTAATGTCGTTGCGGATTAATATTAATTATGCTGCGTTACGATGCGTGTAAATTATATGTAGGAAGGTATATATGGAATTCCTGATGAATTTTTAATTCGAGTATATATATATATATATTTTTAGTAAACCGTACGTTATTTACTATAGATACGAGAAAAGCTCAATTAATGCGTTGACATACTATATACAAATGTCAATATCGCGAGTATATTAAAGATTAACACACACACGTCACGTATTATATTTTTTTATATACACACAAGCATCCAACGATATGTTGTACCCCGTAGGCTATATAGCCTTTGTGAATACATAGCGATTTACAACTTTTTTATATATACACTCGCCGCTTTTGCGCAAAGCCGCACCTCAGGCGATACACATCGGCTACGTGATTTTTCATTCATCGCTTTCATGTAGAAATAACAAAGTCGACGTTTGGGCGTTTACGGTAAAGCATGGAGAGGAGAAGAAAAAAATGGATTACTCGTCGCGTGAAAGCTGCATATTACTATATATACTACCATACTATATAATCCAATGCATTACTGTCGTGTGCTCTTAAAGCCGTACTTTATCCTTATTCATTCTACTTACTTTATCATTGTTGACGTGCAGCTTTTTTTTCTCTGTTATATATGTATATATATATATATATACCTGTTTGGAAATGAGTTCCTTTAAACTTTTGCCTGTTACAACTTCTATTAAAAATGTCTCTTCTTCGAGATGTTAAACATACTTTGCATTATACTTTGTTCCCTTGTTTATCTCACATCTGTTGTAAAAATATTCATCAAACTATATAATTTAAAACTATAAAATAATTGATGATTAATTCAATGTACCCAACCGTGTTCATCCAAAAACACAAACACACAACTACGACCACCCAAGCATATCAAAACTTACAAAGGGCTACACGGAAATCAAAGCAGCAGCCGTGGTTGTGATTATTCATCGACGCGAGTGTTTACATACATCCGATAAACCACGCGCCCTGCGGTAATACGCCTACTATATAAACTTAGTACTGCGCGCGTTCGCGCATTACACGCGCTGGCTTGTAATGAAGAGTTTTCATATGGTTATCCGTATACAACTCACGCTCTATAACGTTAATTTATCATATCAATATATATCGGTTCAGCTTAATTTACGCGCACTTGTAGTGTAATTAAGTATTAATTCGCGTTTATGATTTGGCGAAATTATAGTTGATATCCGCCCTAACGTCGATGCTATGATATAGGTATATATTATATACTAGTAGAGGAGAATTTAATTGATGTTGTTATTTGGTTGGTTACCTATGTGTGATGATAATCCTGTCCTTAACAATTTATATGAAATCCGTTGTTATAGTAAGACTGTTTTGATTGATCTATTTGGAATAGACGCCAACATCTAACATATCTCAATTTTAAAGAGTAAATTCTTCAGTTTGTCTATTTAAAACTGAATAATTTCAAATAGTATAAGAAATGTTTCATTAGTTTTATTATTTTATTTACTAGAATTGTTATTATCAAATAATTTTAATGAATTTAAATATATATGTTAAAATTAATGTTAATTAACTTGATCACGTTAAAATCGTTAAAGCATAAATAATAATAATACTACTACACAGTCAAAGCATGTTGAATGTAAATAATGAATTAAAAAGGGAAACAATATAGAGAATGTGTATAGACGTTTTACGGTTATAGGAGTGGTTGCGTGAACGTAAATGGTATCATCTTTATTTATATCTAGTGATGACATTACAAAAACATATTTGTAACAGTGACACGCGGAAATTACGCGAAAAATAAAATGAGAATGAAAGAATTCGCTAAAATGTGCATAATAGCGTGAAAGCAAAAGTGGACTTATAATTAATTAGCCTAATGTGTTTACTATATTAAGCTGCGACGTAATTGTAAAAGGATTACGTATAATGAAGTAGAAGAAAAGTGTAAAAGGGATGATGATTGCAAAATTATAATTAATTTGCAAAATTAGCAACTTTAAATAACAAGGGTGCAGCTTTGTTATGAAGAGTTTCAGAGTAATAGCAAAAAAAAGGTTATGGAGAAGTAGATGAAAATTATATATGACTATACAAATCAAGATAATAATGACAAAATACTTGAAGGGAAGAAAAGTCTATTATTAAAAGTTATACTAAATTTTCGAAAGTTATAAGCACTATTGAAAAATCCATGTTCTCGCTCTGTTAAATTTTCAAACTACAATTAAAATTTCTACCTAAAATTTCCTACATTTCCAAACTCTACAAAATTGCTCATAATTTCAATTCGAAGCACTTTCCAAAAAAAAAAACATTTCTATTGTTCTCGTTCCCCTCTCATTAACCCAAACTGCACGTTCCCACTCTCTATAAACCATAAACATTACCTCCATCGATTACACTGTGGAGAAAATATTTGCTATAATCTATATACCCGCATCGAGCGGTACCACTTGAGATGCCTACGATCACGCGCGTATAATCGGGCACTTTCCAACCCACCTATAGCCAATAATATCGGCAGCAATAGCGCGCATCGTTCTATCCGTTAATCGTCGTCGTCTTCAACCACGGTATATAGTGAGCAGCAAACGCCCAGCCCATAAAGCCGTGAACTGATTTCGAATAAGCCGCAAACCGCGCCGGCACGTGGATACACATGGGGTATTCCACTGTAGTTTGGTGTGAGTAAAAGTCGTGGAGCGAAAGCATGGGGGTGAAGGGTAGGGTTGATGTGTTGAACGAAGAAATAGAAGAAATGATATTTTATGACGTATCTTTGAAAATATTTTGCAGGTATTTATGTAATAATTTGTGTAACCATAAACTGTTGGTAAGCGGAATTCATTTTTTTACGTATTTTTAAAAATAGCATCATTTACAGTTTACACATTATAAGTTATATATTCTACGATGCTAATTATAATATAAAAATCAAGTATATATACTATATACTTTCATCTAAAAAAAAATAACATTTTTTCAATTTATCCTTTTACAACATTATGTATCATAAATCAGCTAAATGAATAAATTTATCTATTATATAATAACCACATATATTTTCAAAATTATCCAAATACTTGGACTACCATTATTGACAAACATCAACGAAATAATGCACGTTATTCCAATACCCAAATAAAATATCTCAAAACTGCTTTCGAAAACCTAATACCACGCATTTTACAAATACCGCATATAATATATATATAAAGCATATCATTTTCTTAAATTCCTACACCTCATCTATATATACATTCGCGCGAATCTTCCCATATATGCATACACTATACACGCATAGTGCTAACGACTCATTTGCATTTACGACTATATACCCTACGTGACGAAAACGTGCACACGTGCGCACGTATGCAAGATTTGTCTGCGCGCGCATTATTCTCTCGTCTTTTTTAATTGCTGCTCGCATTTGCCTGCAAGTGTGAATTTGGCGAAGGTAAGAAGTGAACGAAGAGATGGCGCTTCTTTTGTTTCGACCAGTGAGATATTCTAATTCTATGGAGATTGAATTTTTGGCGAACGAGGGTACACGGAAAAAAATTTGGTAGATAAATAACTCCGTTATTGGACATTTCCAATATTCAACAATCTCGGTGATTGTAGAAGTAAACGTTTCAATTTGTTTAAGCTCCAATTGG
>JAWWEQ010021964.1:0-28704 GCA_035583055.1 Torymus tubicola | reverse complement strand
TATACGTGGTTGAAGTTAACGAGTACCTTGTTACCCATAACAATAAAAACCATATAAAACAATAAACATCCGCCGTACCGTAAAGATCTAATTAATTTAATCGGCAAGCATCATTAATTATAACGGCAAACCAACTCGACCGGCATCAAACATCTCATTACCGACTCAATGCGCGCGTACACACATACATACATCCTCTGCTTCCAAGTACGATCAATTATTAACATAAGACAGACGGCGCAATCGCCCGCACAATACTCCCCCGCGACAATTACGGCCTAACATATATATACACACACTCGCACCTATACACACATACAAACATATATATCTTAAGACCACTCGAAACTTCGTGATGCCTATATAGCCATCACCGTTAACGTAACAATTGCCGTTTGCCTGCGCGCTAATATTGCCAGCGACTTTGCGAGTTTTTATTCACAAAGTGGTCACTGTCAGAGTGTGTATATATATATAGTAGTCAAAGTTCCAGTGCCGCCGCAATTGCGTGGGAAAATTCAATTTGCAAGCGTATATATACCGCGAGATTATACGTAGCTGGGGTTCACGTTGATTGTAATAATCGGGTGATCTTAAAATGGGTGCGGGTTGAAGTTTTGTATACTCTTGAATAGGGGTCTTGTTAGGGTAAGGAGATTGGCTTGGTATAGTTTCTTATAATATACGTTTTGATAAGAACGCGGCGAAGGGATATAATGTGTATGGTTAAGGGGATATAGCGTGCAAGTTTGTAGAAAGGTAAAGTTTTTTTAACATTTGTCGTTATGAATTATATATGGTTTTTTGTTTGTTTTATTTTTACAATATTGATGGGTTCGCAAGAGTTTTAGATTAAAAATAGTATAGGGGATAATTGTTTACTGATTGTTTGAAATATTAAAATCAATGAAATGTTATATCGCAAACGCACGCAGAATAATTCTGCTTGTCATACTGTACGATTGAAATTACGCAGATATTGCAATGGATTCAATTAATTACTAATCGTCGTTATTATACAGCAATACATATGCTGTAACGATATACCGACATAATGTACCGACAATTCCTAATTACAAAACCAAATCGTCCCTCGAATCCAGACAATTAAAACCTCACCCACATTCCATTCACCTCTTCTTCCCATTCAAAGACACATTGTCCACGTGTTACCTACTTTTTTTTCTCCTCTTTTCAATCGTGCACTCGCTGACCTGCGTAACCATCGGAAATTCCCATTTAACCACACACACACACGCACACACGACATAATATAAACGCGCGTTCCATTACAAATCATCGATGTATATTCGGCCATCGAGTAAAAATTATATTCGTCGTGGATATACGCCACGGGATGAGAGAATCGAATGTCGCAAGTGGATTATACGCGATGATGGATTTCATGAAACAACGTGCCGCGGCTGCCGTATATATATGCTATAATTACGCGTGGGTGTCGTTTCGGAAAACGCATATACGAGCGCGGGTTGATTCGATGGGAAATCGTTTTCGTATAGTGTACGTATACGTGCATTGTTGTATATGTGTTATCGTTGTTGTATGTTCATTATGATTTGGGTTGGCTGTCTAATGATGGTGGTGCAGCCAGGTTGGACGCGAACGTAATTATACGAGAGTGATGAGTTGAATAGAGATAATTATGGGATTTGCAATGCTGCAATTTGCCAGGTGAAGTTAATAAAAGTATATGTGGTGGTGTGAGGGTATATAGGTGTCGGTGGTTATAGTTAGCGACTAATCTATTGAAATATCTGTGATTATACGGGTTTCAATTGATTATTCTTATATATCTCGTAGTGGCGTTTTTGTATAATATTTTGTCGATCCTTTTCAGATTTACATATTTGTCGATCCGTTTCTTACATAAAAGCAAATGGATATTTGAACGTGATACTAACTGTGATTACATTGTATATATCTCGAATTTATTAAATCATCGACATCAATCATTAATCCACCATCAATCAATACCACCATCAGAGTTTCGCAAACGCCATACGACTCTTTCCTACCACCAGCTCTCAAATCAATTACCTCTCATTATACTATTGCGCTAAATCTGTGATCACGCTTAAAAAGCCAGCACAGGTATTGTATATACAAGGTGTTCCATTTTAATCGCCCACCTCCAGAAATTGGCAGAAGATCTACTCGGAGCAAAACATGATAAATACAAAAGTTTTAGGGTTCAAAGGGGACCACCTAACGGTAACAACGACTTTGACCTTGAACGCGATTTTCAAGGTTATTTCAAGGTCAAAGTGGTTTTTTTTAATGGAAACCGCTATTTTTGACCCAGAAATGGAAAGAGCAGAAAATTTGTGAGAGTACATATTAGAACGTAAAATTTTCTGCTCTTTCCATTTCTGGGGTCAAAAATAGTGGTTTCCATTAAAAAAAAACAACTTTGACCTTGAAATAACCTTGAAAATCGCGTTCAAAGTCAAAGTCGTTGGTACCGTTAGGTGGCCCCCTTTGAACCCTAAAACTTTTGTATTTATCATTTTTTGCTCTGAGTACATCAGCCAATTTCTGGGGGTCGGCGATTAAAATACGACACCTTGTATATATACATTGTCTCTTTTCAAACCTCCCCATTCAATAATGCCATATAGACTGACAATGTAATTCGTTGGACGCAGACGTGTGCGGCGTAAATCGATTTCTCGTGGTACAGTGCTATATACACACATACGCGTCATGCAGTTTTCTCATCCTCACGGGAAGAGAATATCGGTGTTGTTATACGACTGCGTGCGAATCCTCGTATACAATGGTATCAAAATAAAAAATAAATCGACGCACGCGTAAAAAACAAAAAGAAAGCAAATATAGGGAGCCACGAGTGTGTAGAGCATTGGTAACCGCCGCGGCGTAAGCGTAAATTAAAGCGTTGCTCGGTGCTTTTTATCGACTTTTATACGATTGATCGTTGTAGTGTTATACGCATCTGGTTTTTTTTTGCACTGATTGGAAAAATTGTGTTTCTTTGTGTATGTGTGTGTGTGTGTATGTGAAGAGAGGTATGCTGGATCGCGGACTGTGGCTTTTGCGCTGTAATCTGTCCGCGCGCGCGCGTTACCGAGGGATTGAATGGCGTGCGGTGGTTGGTTTTTCGCAACGTATCATGTTTTATATATATATATATTGAAATTATTGTTGTTTTTTCCTCTGGCCACTGTATCGTGACAGGAGATTTCAAGAGCGTTGAAAGGTCGTGGTTGAATTCCGCGAAATGTGGAACGATAGTATGTGCTCGACTGCGTATTGGTATATATGTGGATCGTTGAACTCGATGATAAGACTTGCTGTTTTTATTTTTATATATATGTATATACGAGTGCTGTTGATACAATTGATATTTTATCAAAGGAAACTTTGATAACTTTCGTTAACAAAAAAAAAACAGGTTTAATGCGTATACTGGTTCTTTTGGAAATGCCAATTGTAAAATAGATTTTATTGTGGTACACTACATCCTAATTTCTCTTTTAATGCTCTCCTACGTAATACGTATAAAGAAAAACCACTGGTATACCAACAAAATAAAAAGATACACGGACGTATCACAAACATATAAGCTTGCATAAGCAACTTGCCCGCACTCCATTGCACCACGAACGTATTATACCCAATTCGCCCGATCGTCCCGCTCAACAATGCGTCTCCCCCCTCCCCCTCCCCCCTTAGTACTCCCACGGGATACGATCACGTCGGTCAACCATCAGGTCTGCCGCACTCGATACGTCAGCCATTGCACGCACGTATACATATATATACGTATTATATAGCTCCCTCAAGCTCCCTACAGAGCGAGACATCGTTACGCTTATTTTTAAGATATCTGCGTGTATAGGATGCGCGTATGAGATAAGAGCACGTTGTTCGTGCGTATAATACTTTTTTTTTCTGTTGGATCCGAAGTGCATGTACTTGGATGCCGATGTGTATAGTGTATGCGTGTGTATATGAGAGAAAGAGAATTGTAGTTGGATTTGCGCAGGGGTCAGCTGTAGCGATTGTTGGGTTTCGCTGACTGTTGGAAGTCTTTTTTTCTTTTATTTTGTTTTAGTAGTGTTATGTATAGGTGGGAGATTGCTTGTGTTTACTTTGGTATAGCGTGGTAGGGTGGAGAGGTGTTATCTACGAATAGGGGAGAAAATTAATTGAGATGGTTATTTTCAGAATTGGAAAATATTAAAATGTTTATTTTTACGATTTTTTTTATATTTTGTTTTAAATATACTGTTATGTAAATTTATAAATTCACGTTGATAAATTTTACGTTGCTGAAGTAAATTCAGCATTTATGTATGAGGATGTCTCTTAAATTTTTAATGTTTAACTGGAAGAACATTTGAAAATTTTATTTCGAGGCACGTCAGTTGAGCTTCCTTTTTTTATTACACGTATGATAAATAACAATAAACAATGTAGAGCTTTCGTTTTACGTTAAGCAAGAGTCCAAAAATATTTATCAATTCTATACCTAATTATTAACAAAAAAATATATATTTTAGTGGTAACTGGTGTGCGAGTGTGCACGTGAGTAAATATAAAAATGCATATCACACCAGTTTGTTACGCTGTCGATATTGTCCTCGAAAATTCATATATATGTATGTAAAATTTTTGCTTATTCTGCAAAATATTTTTACTATATTTATTTTTTTTTTTAAAGAAATTTAAACTTGGCTAGATTGTTGTTGTATTATTTTGAGAAAATGTATGTAATAGAAAAATCAAGACTTATATATTAGATCTATCTACTGTTACCTGTACATACTACCAAAAATAATAATTTTATAGACTAGGGTTACATCGACGCTACAATCTTTCGGAGACTATCATGTAAGAGACATATGCTGATTCCATAAAATTGGAAAAATTATACAAAAGTTGCTATTGTGTATATAGTCGTATATCTCAATGGAAGTGAATCCTACAGATATTTGCTTAAATTAGACATCTCAATACCTACAACTACTGTGTACTATGCAAAAGTTTTGAAGAATTGCTTATACACAGTATAAAGTCAACATTAATGAACACACAGTTTACAAAAAAAAACTTGTTAAAATATGAAAACCAGGAGTCTATAAATAAAAAATTTTACTTTAATATCGTTTGATCAAGATAAAATATTATTGCCTCTTATTCCGCATAATTCAATCCACGAAACTCGAACCTACAAGTTATTAAACAATTCCCAAACTCATGCGCTAATCCCAAAACTATTAACTCCTTAATCACCAAAAAAAAAAATCTTCTTTTCCAAGTGCTCTTGCATTCTCCATAGTGAAACCAGTTCGAACAGCCTCGTCAACTCCCGCGGTAACCGTACCAAAGAAACCGCAGAACGTGCGCATATATATATATATAGTCAAACCGCCCTGTCATCTCCTGCCCATCGCGAATTCGTCGTTATATTCCCTACGCGCGCACTCGCTCACTTGCTCGGACAATTAGCCATGGCTAACGAGATTAAGGCCAATTGACCGCGCGCTGATCGTGCAAGCGCTAACGGATGCCCGCGCGCGTATATATATATATGTACACGTGCGCGTGATGCACGCGACTAATATGTCTTAGCTCTTCTCTCTCCTATGTATATATATCTCACGAAAAACCGGCACGGACGTATAGCAATGCCTTATCTCGCTTATTAGCTCGCGACGCGAGAGTGCGAGCCTAGAAAAGCGACGGTATTGACGGAGTCCAACAGTTGTTGACGAAGAGAGTGCTTGTCTAGTACGGTGAAGCTGTATATATATATGTATGTATATATGTAGAAGTGCGCGTATATGGTTTCGAAGGATATGGGTGCAGGCTGGTAAAGGAGCTGAAGCTGCGGTTGGTGATTTGGCGTGAGGTGAGAGTTTGAACGGTAAAAGTAAGTAGGATGGTGGCACTTAAAGGTGTATGCGGATGGATGTATAGTTATTTTGCTGCGGCTTGAAAAGATCGAATTTTGGAAGAAATTTTGTTATTGTATATAGTCGAGATGGCGAATTCATATAAGCTATACGAAAAGGCGGGTACAGTGTACCAGAAGATATCGCACGAATTACTGAAATATATAATCTTTGTTTGTGGTACGCGTGCTTGTTGATAGTTGCTGTCTCGTTCCTGAAGCTAAAGAAATATACATATATACTGATTTTTGGATTTTCTTTTATATATTTCCTGGTAAAAATTTATTTTCAAAAAAATTTATTACCGTTCAATGTTAAACAAATATTCACAACAATGCACGGTATTTGAACGCATGGAAAGAACATCTGTATTGTTTGCATACGCACAAATTGCTATACAAATTTATATATACGTCTCGATTTGTGCAGTACGTGAAAAGGATGTAGATAGCAGCAATGTAAATTTTCAAGGGAATATAGACCGGAATCCTAGAATTAAATTATCAAACGAATTTATATTTATTTTTTTTTTAATATTTGCTAAACAAATTTCTGTTTTATAGTTGGAATTGTAATTGAATAATTTTGAATCCCTCGGTTTTATAAATAATGTTATTGATCATGATATTGTAAATTTTCATTATTGTGTAGATCTCGAAATAGCCTGTAAAGAATTATTTAAAAACCAACAAGGTAAATATATACCGAATCAAATATAAATATACTGAAACTAAACAAATTATTATAATTAAACAAAAAAATAACAACATATTTGGAAAAAGCTTATATTTGATATCAATGTTACTTAATTTGAAAATTAAAAAAATATATATTTTAGTCATTTATTGGCATCGCAAAAATCTAAGTTTTAAATGTATATTTCGTGTCTGAATAAAAGCAATCGCGGGAATTCAGCTCACGCATGTTATTATTTAGCGATTATATCAATTAATGAGTACGGGAAAAAATTGCTGCTAACCGCGTCCGATAAGATAACCGCGCGAAGTTTTACAAATACGAAATCGCGTGACTATATATGTGTGTATGTATTGCATACGAGTGGCTGCGCGCATATATGGGACTCGGAAACTCGTATAAATGAAACGCGATCTTAAATAGACTGAACTCACACACAATTCTGAACTTGAAATTGAAAATCATTTAATTACGTAAACGTAAAAGTATTTTTTTTCCAAGTAACCAGGAAAATGATGGTACACGATTTAATAAATATTTATTCATTCGATTGAAAGTGTATATATATATAGTGTAGATCTCTACAACTATGTATTATTTTTTAATAATATCATGTTTGTAATTATACAAAAAATTATTACAACTATCTCTAATATTAGTATATAAAATAATGTATAATTTTAACAGAAGTTTACTTCGAAGTTATATTTTCTTACGAAACCACTAAACTTATATCAACTCTCGCATCTCCTCCACCCACGCACCTAATATCATCAGTCAACGAGCCAATTATATTCCGCCAATTCCAACATTCTTCTTTTTATATACCCATTCGATTAAAGACCAATCTACCACTAATTTACCCCCTTCCCCTCCTTCCTCCTCCTCAAAAAAAACCTCCATATTCGTCATCATCGCAAATACCACAATCAATTAATCCAAAGAAAAATTTTTTCCCCATCAAATTAGTCGAAAAACTCGGGTCCCTTGGTACTCCAGTTATAAACGAATTACCTCGCTAAAATCTATATAAAAACGCTTTCTCACGTTCGTTTCTCGCGTACACTGTTTCAGTCGACCCGATAAGGCGTCGTAGTCGGGCGGCGGTACGTCTAGACGTTCTTCGTCTCATTATACCACCACCACCACCACTACCACCTTCTCCTTCCTCTTCTTCTCTCTCTCACAGTTTCGAAGTAGTAGGGATATATACTCACTATATATACACATATACACACCGAGCGCGCGCCAACTCAAAAAGCATCCCGCCACTCCGAGCGCGCGCGTTCGTTGTCGTATTTTCCCGCGCTGCTGCCGCTAATCGAATCGCGCTGCTGCTGCTGCTACCAACCTCTCTCTCTCTCTCTATATATATATATATATATATATATATATATAGTATATATACATATCTATACCTATCGCCGGCGTATAAACCTCTTCGCACGCGCTCTTTGCGCACAGTAGTATATTATACCGCGGCGAGTAGTGGCATAACCGCGCGCGCCGACGCACGCGATAGCGAGAGACCGAGAGAGAGAGAGAGAGAGTGAAGAGCCTGTCGTCGCCGCCGCGTGTTCTCTTTCTTTCTCTCTTACTCATATACTTTTAACGAAGAAACTCGACTCTTCCACGCCTGCGCGTTACTTGCCTCTATACTGCTGCTACCACCTACCTAATATACACGCGTGTGTATCTGTGTATGTGTGTGTGTGTGTCTATCTGGTCTCGCGCCGGAAAAACATCACCGCACGCGCGCACGCATGTGTTGTACTAGCAGCAGCAGCAGCTACTACTACTTGGTTGTAGACTGCAGTAGAGTAGTAGAGTCCATCGGTCAGGAAAGCGCAGCAGTGTTAAGTGCATGGACAAGGGAGGTTCGTAGACAGGTGACAAAGAGGTGACAGATATAAGATGCCGTGTTGTACGAGTGACGATTCACATGAATCCGAGATGAAGAGCCGCGAAGGAGCGGCTGATAGCCTGGTAAGAGAAGGGTGGCAAGATTTATATATATATATGTATGTATAGTGAATTTTATCGAGTGTATATGAGGTATTGCGAGGTGTAGTAAGTAGTAGTAGTAGTGCTGCTGGTGGTAGTGATGTTGATGGTGATGAAGAATATATATATATATATATAAATAAGGGTATATAGCTGTTGGTTATCTGCAGTATAACAGCAGCTGATGCTGCAAGCGCACCCGCGCAGATGATGCGCGCGCATGGTGCGCATACGAAGGCCGCGCGAGGGAGGAGGCGTACATATATATATATATATATACACGCGGATATATGTGTATTATTATATACAACAGCAGCGACAGCTGAGAGAGAGAGAGAGAGCTTTTTCTTACCGCATCGCATGCGGTCGCACATATATTAAACAGCTGGTCTTGTGTGAAAAATCAAAGCTACTTTGTTGTTAGCAGTGGTAACGATTGCTTTAGTCTTTGAGAAACCACATGTATTGGATTATATTGGATTTCGTGGGAAATGTGTGTCATGATGAGCCGTGCGAGCGCGCGTGCGTGTGTACGTTGATGTATATATATATATAGGTTTGCACCCACCGCTAATAGATTCGTCCAAGGCGCTTTTGAGCCGGCGCAAGCTCGTCGCGCGCGCGCGCGCGATGTGTTATATGTTTGCTTTCTCTTTTTATCTTGCTTTTGAGGAACGTTTGGAATATATGGTTGTGTAGGCGTATATATGAGGAGTATAGAGTGATTAACTGACTTGGAGATTGATTGAAATGGTCGGGAGGTGCGGATGGTAGAAGACGAAATCGAATTGTTTAATGGGAATTAATGATTGAGAATGTATACGCAGAATTTTTTATGGGTTTAGGACGAATATACGTAATTGATGCGGTAATTTTTTAAGTAAATGTTGTTGAACAATTTTTTTTTTTTTTTAATGATAATTTTATTGCGAGAATGTCATGAGTGTGGTTGTTGATCGTAAAATGGTTATACTAGTGGTTTTCATTCATGGGTTGGATGAGTAATATAACTTTTATTACGTACATTCCTTCGCGCGTAACAAATAATGTCTATAGTATAATTAGAGCCGGTCGTCACAATACCACGTGCGCTAGGCTCAGTTAAACGAAACGACAAGCGACCGACATGTATAACGTCGGCTTTTGAAATACTAAGTTTATGACTGTGTCTTCGCTTATTTTTAAGAATGAGAACGTGTATATTTTGAAATTTTCACTTTATTTAACTGGAATTTTTTCCGTGTTTTTCTTTATATAAAAAATATTATTATTTTTCTTCATTTGTAAATTTAATAATTATAGTTTAAGATAATAGTTTAAAAATATGGACTGTAGATATCCATTGAAATTTTCCAGATTAAGGTTAATAATAGAATCGATTATCAGTATACGTAATCGACACAACCAATAATATATATATACGTATTTGCACAGTTCAGTGAGATAACCCAGCTTTGTATATTTCAAGCATAGGCAATCTGGGTCTCGCCTCTTATACGATGGTCCGTTACTCTAACGTTAAATTTTATAGACTTTAAAAATATGCTCCACGTTAGGACACGTTTCCTGCATGAATTTTCAGTGGAAGTTCCGGATGATCCCTTATTCATTTACTTATTTATTCATGCATGTCGTCGTCACAGTAACGGAATACGCCTTACATCGTTTTAATGAACAGGTTTTTTTTTATATCTTGATTTGACCGGTGATAAAAAGTTGTTAGATTTCGATATATATATTTTAAAATATGTAAGGTTTAGTTTAATCAAATTATGATAATTAGGTCAGACACAAGTATATACAGATTGATTTTAGAACCATGTCTCTGTTTGCTCTTTGTGAAATAATAATTTAAAAAAAACATAACTATTACATTTTATACTTTAAAAATCGTTGTAAAAGCGTATTAAATTTATTTTAAATCTTTATCATTCATTTTTCAATGGACGTATTCAAATATTCCATAAAACATGGACGTGAAAAGGATAAAATTTTAATTAAATTGAAGTCGTACATATTTCAAAAATATATGTTAAATGTCATGTTAAAGTAATCATTTATAAAAACATTTTCACCATTGCCCCTAAAATTTATTTTATGACTTAATTCCAAGTATATATGGATGATTCTCAACAAAAGTGCTCAGTTTTACATTTAATCTCCGTCGTAGCTACTAACCTTTTTTCATTGAATGATAATGAACATCTGGTGATTTTTAATTTCACGATATCATATTTTAGTTACTTGAGTTTCATTCTTGTAAAAAAATTTATTTTTGAAAAAAATTGAAGATTATACATTATAAAATTTAATATAAATATCCATGGACATTACAGGACAGAATCGGTGCACTTTTGCTAGAATCAATGTAGAAAAATCATACATTTTTCTCTGTTGTCAATCAACTAACAATCTCTGTGGATTTTATAGCAATACTTTTAATTGATATGCTCTTACCAGAATATTCGTTTATAAATTCTACTATGAAATATCATATCATGTATCTAAAAAAGAAAAATCCGAACAGTTTTGAAATACACAGTGTGTGCATATCAAAGTGATGCGTGAAAAATGAAACTTGAAAACTGGTTTTATTCGCGGTTTTCTTCGCGCGGAAGAGGCAACGTGCCGAACGCGTCTGGTATTCTGCAGATATCAAAGTGTAGTTTTGTATTTCGATGTCAAAGGTCATACAAAACTGTGCTACATTATCACGCTGCTAAGAATTGTTACGAGCGTTTGATAACATTTGTCGTGAATTATCGCAATCATTGGGATACTGATATACCTACTGATATGGAATTTTAATCTTTCGTGAAAAGGCAAATAATTATTTAGTCAATTGATTGTAATCAACTGATCAATGGACATGTGATAAGTTATGTATTCATTAGTAGGTCAAAGCCGTTGGAAATGTAATAATTGCGATCGTTGGTACGAATGATTAAAGGAAAAAAGATGCAGTGCATATTTTCGATAAGATTTTAAGAATCTTTTTTTTTCGGTTAATAAATATTATACATTTTTTTTAGCTAAACGGGCTGAAGGAGACAATAAAAATGGAAGAGGATGGAGAGAAAAACGTCACGTCCAGTCATCGAACCCAATGGAAACAATGGGCTGCGTGCATATCAGGTAATTCTAAATCAATTTTATTTCCATGATTGATTTTTGCTTTTAAAATTGATAGAACATTAGTTATCCCGACATTTTATAAACTACCCTCGATTTATATTAAAAACTAAAAACTGGCCTAGCGACCTTTGCAAGTTTTCCCGCAATTTTAGTTCAACGATTTTCGCAGGAAGCAGCTGGCGTGCATGACCTGCAGCTACTTTACCTTGCCCTGCATTCCTATGAGTCGCACACATATATACATGCGAGTATAGACCGCAGAAGCCGAAAAGAGCCGGATGACTAGCCAGATAAAGTGGCAGCAGGCCGACAAACTTCTTCTTCTCCTTCGTGTTTTCGTTTTTTGGGCTTCCTTAGCTCTCTCCATTGCAGCTATTTCGATGCGCGTCGGTCAGAGTGCACTCGGGCTCCTCGCTCTTTAATGTAACCCGGCTTCTCTTCTTTTAAACCAAATGAGTGGAAAAACATTTTTTTAGGCTTCCCTTTCTTGCTCTCTTTCTTTCTCTCTTACTTTGCCGCGGAGAATGCCGCTGAGCCTCATCGAGGACGTTTTTGTGCCAGCAAAAGGCTCTTTAAACGTGTTTATTTTTGTATATCATTTTTTTGCTTTTGTTTGAATTTTCTAAGTTCTTTCGCTAAATACGGATTGTTCAGTATTCTCTTTTTACCAAATTTTAAATAAACTAAATATTTGTTTCTATACGAGATAGTACTAAATTTTTTATATATTTTCAACATTCACTTTTCAGCTACATTATCCATGGTTGCTGCTGGTTCCGTTTATGGATGGACGACAACCATGAGGGAACGTCTCACTAACGAGACGATGTCGGATATACCAGTTCACATAACAACCGGCGAGTCTTCATGGGTTATCTCTTTGACTGTGATAGGGTCCATGGTCGGCCCATTCTTAGGAGCTTATATGGCCGCCTCGTAAGTAGGACTTTTAGTCTATTAATCCTTTCGGTTATGACTTGTAATGCAACAATCATTTTGCATTGGTTCACAATGAATTGCAGAAGATATACATCCGAAAGGATTAAGTTGAAAGAAAATATCCCGCGATCTATATAAATGATAATTAAAATAATTTTTCAGCTTTGGTCGCAAATTGACTCTACTCACCTCCTCATTCTTTTATATCCTCGGCTGGCTGTTAGTCATCTTTCCTCAGGACGTCTGGTACCTCTACTTTTCACGTATGATCCTTGGCGTGGGCGTGGGTATGTCGTACACGGCCAATCCCATGTACGTCTCGGAGGTAGCGGATATCAACATCCGTGGCGCCCTCAGCACTCTGATTGCTGTAAATGTCTTCACAGGCTCACTGATAGCCTGCAGTGTTGGACCCTGGACGACCTACATGACTCTTGCCTTCACTCTTCTAGCTATTCCTATACTTTTTGTCCTTACATTCATCTGGTTTCCCGAGACGCCATATTATCTCGTGAGTAAAGGAAAGATGACCGAGGCGACGAAAGCATTGGTCTTCTTCAAGGATATTAGTGATCCACAAGAGCTGCGAGATGAGTTAGACCTGGTGCGCAGAAACATTGGTGATAATAAGAACGGTGATGAGTTGAAGTTTAAGTTTAACGATTTCCTGTTGTTGATGAACCTTAGGAATAGACGAGCATTGTTGATTGTTCTGGGTTTGATCTTGGGACAACAGTTAAGTGGTAATTTTACAACCATGCAGTACCTTCAAACACTGTTTGAACATTCTCACATAGGAATAGAAGCACACACGGCGACCATCTTGGTATTAGCTGTTGGTCTAGTGTCAGGTGCTCTGTCTACAATGACAGTGGAAGGTGCTGGTAGGCGATCTCTGCTCATCTACTCAAGTTTCGGATGCGCAGTGACCTTGGGAGTTCTAGGTGTATACTTATTTATCAACGCTAGCGGTACAGATGTCTCGACGTTTAATCTTCTTCCTGTCGGTGACGTCATCTTGTTCCAGGTTGCCTACCAAGTTGGTTTAGGTACCATGCCTAATCTGTTGATAGGTGAGCTATTCCCTACTAATGTCAAGGGTATAGCTGGCGCCATCGTCACCGTTTTCGATGGTCTGCTAGGATTTGTTATCTCCAAGTTGTATGATGTTGTTGATACCTATATAGGTTCATACGCGACCTACCTGTTCTTCAGTGTATCGTGTTTTGTGCTGTTCATCTTCGTCTATGGATTCGTGCCGGAAACAAAGTGCAAAACCTTCAACGAAATTCAAGAGATACTCGGGAGAATGCAACCATTCAAAATGTCAAGTGGAAATACGAAGTGTTGCTCTTTTAACAGAAGTAGGAGCAATGATAATGAGGAAGCGTGATAGTTTATCTCGTTGCGATGTTATTCGATTCTTCTGGCTACAGTTAATCATTTGAATTCTGTACTTTTTAACGTTGCGTGGACATCAATGATTTGTTCGGAACTTTATTTCGAGGTTAATGTATATAGGTGATGAATGGATCGAAGTGACAATCAGACAGAACAGCGTTACAATGGGATGAAGTGAATACGTTATTTTTTATTACGATTTTTTGGTGATATTCCGAAGTCACCAGTTGTTTTATAGGGATTTTGACTTTGACAAAGCTTACGCACAATTGTTGTTGTGATAAACGATAGAGATAAATATTTTATTGAAAAAAAATATTTTTTTAAACATATCATCGGGTAGGTTTTAAAACGTTCAAGTTTTAATGACCAGGTGCTTTTAGATATATGTGATGAGATAATTTATTAAAAATTGTCATTTGCCTTAACCAAAATATCGAGCGGAAATTACTATAACAAATGTAAATTTTATTTGAAAATTGAATTAACTTGATCTAATTGTTACTGACTTTACTGACTTTTACGAAACTGGCTTGAAATCAAAATAATTGTTATCTATTGTTAAGAAAAAATTATAATGTTATTTTAAACTTTTATTGTTAACGAATTGGAACGTTTTGAAACCTCAGTAATATTTTTTTCTTAGATGATATTAAATATATACTATAGGTAAAATTTATCAATTTTATAATAAAAATGTAATTGTATTTTCTTGAGCAGGATAATTCTAATGTGAAACAATGACAATGGAATTACTTGCCCCTGCCATTTTAAACTTATTCTTATAAACTGTATGTTAGCGAAAATATTTTACCTATAAATAGTAGGGCTGTTGAAATAACTCCAATTATACTTAATCAATTATTAGATAATTAACACATTTTTAACAAGACATTAAAAAAGCTCTTGACGTTTTGATATAGTTTTCGAATTATTCAAAATGACCAAATCAAGGTTTAAAATTTTTTGTATGAGAGATTTTTTTCTAACTTACCTTGATGTGATTGACCAGACTATTCATTTATTATCCGACTACGCAGTCTGATTTCTGAGACTAAATCAAAATATATTCAAAAGATTACATAATAATCTTCGGCGACACGATGCATTTACAAATCAAATCTTCAAATTTGAATACCGGCCTAACCGGTTCCCGTATGTCTCATTCCCGATATACCGGAATTCTCTATATACACACACATTCTTTCTCAATTTCGGGTATTTTCAGCCACATCAAACAGTACAAAAATGTTGCGAGCGTAATCAAAGCGACGTACCGAAACAATATATATATACACACTTTAACTCGAAAATGCCAATACTTCATTCTTTCTGTATACCATAGATCGTATAGAACGTGCGCGTGACATTTAAAACGCGCGTTATGGTTGCGAACGACGCCGAAACGAATGTCAAAATCCGTCGATATTACGCCGCGTCGTCGGGCGAGTCCGTATCTTCAATCCATGTCGAGAGATACAGAGTCGGTTGTATATATACGCGCCTTTTCGCCGCGTGTCTGATGTGAAATAGAACTGTAATGAAATAACGATGCTTACTGTCGATCCGTTAGACAATTCACTCTGCGTATAGACGTTTATTGAGGAAAAGGTCTCCGCAAATGGATTGTAAAAAGGGTCCTGTAAACAAACGATTATTACCCTGTTTATTTGTCACTTTACTAAATCGTTTTACCATAATGTCATCAATATAGCAATTCATTCAAATTTATCGGCTATTTGTCGTATACAGCTGTAATTAATTATACAAAACAGTCGCTAGATCTTTTCCAACGTAATCGCGTCATCCATATATACACGTGTAGGTATGTACATATAGGTACGCGCAGTATGCGTACGTGAATTTAGCAGGAGGGAAGGGGGGGGGGGCGGAGGTAACGCTTGTAAACGACGTTTGCACGTTCAGCGCGGGAAATGATGAAATGACAATGAGCATCCTACACACGTACATATCTACGTCTCTCGTCATTATCGCATTTCTCTCTTTCATGACCCTTTCAATATTACGTACGCGAGCTTGTTACATACCTGTACGCGTTAACGCGGCTAATGATTCACTATATATATATATATATATATGCGTGTAAGGATTGAATAAAAATCAGAGGATGACTTTTGAACGTAAGAACGTAATTGTACGGTGGGTTTGAAAGCGGGAATAAAATAGTTCCATTGAATCAAGAGAGGAACACATTGTTGAGAAAAACTTGTTGGAATTTTTCATATTGTTGATATTGGAGAGCGAGCAGGAGCTTTTTTTCTCCCGTGTGCAGATGGTAAAACGAAGTGTTCGTTAGCCAGCAATGCTCTACATTCATCGGGGGATAGATTATTATTATTATTTTTCTTTTTTAATGACATGATGTTGAATATATTCTTTTGTTAAGCGTCATTACACATCCTACTTTAGCATTAAGAATCATGCGTTTTATTTTAGAAATAATTAGGTACATTTTGTACGCATATATTGCGAATGTTTTTTTTTTTGTACAACGATCATATTTTTTTGTAATCAATTGTTAAATTTAAAAAATTGTTATATACAATGTACCACTTCTAATATTGTAACCGCAGAATATTTTCGATTAATCACTTCAATTGTAACAATTTTTTAGATATCCTATATATATACTTTGTTATACGTTTTTGTAAAGCGACTTTTATTTCTATGATATACATACATACATATACACACCTACGCATATCGTTCAACTTAACACTCTCTTCCCTTTGCCGATGAAAAAAAAATTCCTATATATACCTATCGATACAATTCACACGAGCAATCGAGCGCGTCGCAGGGGGGAGTTGCAATTATTATTTCGCCGCCGCGACGACGTCCAACCCGCCGCTCATTGTTATTGCGAGAGCAAGCAAGGGAAGCTGGAAAAAGCCCGACGAACGGCCCCTTTAATTTCTCTTTCAGGTACACACACATACAAACGGTCTTTATGAGTGTATAGGCCTCCGGCATCGCCAGCGCCTCGTTCTATATATATACGTGCTGGGAATCTGTTCGTTGCTTTTTTTTTTTATTTCAGGACTGCGCTGTGTGGATACGTCCTCCCAATAACGGACTTTTTCTCCTTTCCGTTTGCCGAACGTGTGCGCGCAAACCAAAACCTTTGAGGTTCGAATACACATAACCATGATCGCGTACGTATACGTACATTATATATATATTGTATCTCGATGGAGGTGAATATACATTCTCGTTGTTGAGCGATATCAAGAGTATGTGGTATAAACAATTATTGTACATTGCCCATATATATATCATATGCGCTGTTTTACAAAAGCGCATATATACACTTCGCCAAAAATAAAAGATAAAAAAAAAACAAGATATGAAAGCTGTGTAATATATAAGTATAACTCTGTATGGTCGTTGTTTTTGCTCGACTCTACGTATAGCCAAAATTATTGTTATTATATTGTTGTTATGTGGTAATTCTGCAAATGTGTCAATCGACGTTTTTTTCCAATACTTACATGTGAGTAGCTGACAATACTTATTGTATATATATTTAATGATAATAGTGTTTCGTTAATCGAAGTTTCAAGTCAATGGTTAATAGCGAGTTTCATAAACACACCTGAACACATACACAGATAAGTAGGATAAGTCACAAAAAAAAAACAAAAAATAAAAAATAAAAAAATAATAAAACAATGTTCTTCCAAACGTCGACCACGAATCTACGTATTTTTTCAAACTGTCTTTAACATATTATATAAACTTTGTCAATTGTGACCTATTACCGTACATATACACCTATATATGTATATATATAATATTGCATTTCTACTAACGTCTTTACAATAATTAAAAACAACAACATTTCTTTTTGCAGTTATATATATACATACATATATATATATAAACTATACAATCAATTAATGCAAGTGTGAGTTACGTACACCTTGCTATACAAGAGCGAGTTCGCAATTGCAAGCGCACAAGGAGAGGAAAAAGCTCGTACAGCGATTCAGTTGGACGAAGGACCGAGAGCGCGCATTCGTTACCAAAAAGAAAAATCACACTATTTGTTAATTAAGTAAATTAAAAGAAAAAAAAAGTGGCGAGTGGTCGCGAGAGCGAAAAAGAGAGAGAGAGAAAGAGCAATAGTACATTATAGCACTGCCTACCTAAGCCCGCTGTCACGCCTATCCGCGCCCTTAGCGGTTCTTTTTTGCACCGTGAAGTTAGCGCACGAGCGCAGTGAGTGTGATAAACACGGTGCAAAAAAGTACTACCTAGGTCACGGATAGGCGTGACCTAAGTGCGGGCTTAGGTCACACAGTGCTATAAAAATCGTTTATGCGTATATACACGCGGTGCGGTGGTCGAATCATCGATGCGCGAGGAGTCCATATATAACTTATAACAATATCCTAGCTGCATATATACAACCGCTTTCTCTCTCTCTCTCTCTTGTTCTCTCTCGCTTCCACTCACCCCTTCAATCTCTTTCTCTCTCTCTCTCTCACTCCCTCTCGCCACGTTGATTATAAGTGCCTTGATTTCGCGAGGGACGGAATAAAGTTAAATTTTTCAAACGATACCGAGCGCTCTACGCGCATGCCATTGTTATTCTTCTCTCCCTCTCACTTCATGCCTATCCTTTTCCTCCAACCCGCAGAAACGCACAAACAGCGCGCAGTTTTTTTTCACGTTTTTCCTATATATATATATATGTGTGTGCACGTCATGCGGGAAGCCTCGTTTATATTTTGCGTTCTTTTCTCTCTCTCTCTCTCATTGTTCCACGCTTCAAATGAGGCCGAGCACGCGCTTCGCTGGTGCGAAATTTTCATTTATGTTTATAGACCGTCGCGACCGTGGTTGAGTTTCGACCCATTGTGCGTCATTGCGGCAACTACGGTGGTAGCACTGGTGGTTTCTGGTTGTCTCTTTCGCGCTATTGTTCGTCGCAAATACACAGATAGAGGACGAAAAAGAAAAATTTTTTTTTTACCGAGCTTGGCGCGGATGGCTGTCGGTGGGTTTGATGTCACTGAAGGTGGCGGTAATTAACGAATGTTAAATTGGACTGGTCGCTATGATTTGATGGTTGGTGGTTCTTGTTTCTTTTTTTTTTGTCTTCCGGGAGGTCGCTTCGCGCGATTTAATTAGGTCAGGTTCGCGTTGTACTCAGAATGTGGTCAGTGTACAGATGAGCTTTCTAGAGATACTTGTCGTTTGTTTGGAATCTAGAATTTTGCTAGGGAAAATCAATATGATGATGTAGTGATAAGAAAGTTTTTATTTTAGAAAAAAATGTTTGATACAATTTAAAGATGTTTAAAATTGTAATAGATCTTTTGCACTTTATTATATATAAAATAATAGAATTAAAATTCTTTTTGATTAAGATTCAAAAATTTGTGTACAAAAAATAAAATTAATGTAATTAAAAAAATTAAGGTAAAAATGTATTTTGTTTATGATTTCAGGTGAGACTCGGTTCAGATTAGTTGACGAGCTCATATTAACTAATAAAAAAAATAAGGATAAATAAAAATTATAAGGATTCAAATGATTACTAATACTGATTTTACCCAAATTAGCGGATATTTTGTGCGATAGGATTGATACTTCTATTTCAAACCTACGTAAACATTAATATTGAAATACAAAATTTCTTTTTTGAACCTCGGGGCGTAAAATTCTACTTCTGATGCTTAGTTTAGCGGGCGCAAAGTGCCCGATTCACACCCTAGGGCTCGCTTCGTTCGGGCGTCAATCTCGACTCGGGCATGAATCACCCACTTTGCGCCCTTGTTGCGTAATGTACTATTAGTATACAGGGTGTCTAAAGTCCCGGTATGGCAAGATAACTCGGCGAGAGATCATTTTAGAGAAAAATGTTAAATATACAAAAGTTTTAAAATTTGTCCCTGACTATTCGGTGGTGACCATGACCTTCACCTAGACCTTGACCTAATCCGAAACTTTCGTATTTATAACATTTTTCTCCGAACTGCTTCCCCGCCAAGTCATTTTGTCGTACCGGGACTTTTTGAACACCCTGTATAATCATATAGGAACTAATTACAGTAAGATTTTTTTTTACGTGTTTTCAATAATTCTAGGAAAATTTTTTGTACATTAACTTGTAGTAAATTAAAAGTTTTATTGATTTCTTTTATTTACAAATATTTAATTTCAGACATAGAAAAATATAACATCTTTATATAACTAATATTATGATATCGAGAATAAGGTTCGCAAAGTAAGATAATCAATGTCTCGCTCTTAATTGCTTTATCTAAACAAAACACATACACAATGCTTGACTGTGTTTCTCACTCACACATCCATATACACAACTATACTTTATAATCACGTTCTCTTCGCGTTGATTTTCGCTTCGTTATAAATTAATATATTTTAAGGTAATCCGACGGATTCCGCGTTAAAAATAAATTAGACGGTAAACTCCAATTTTTTCGCGTTAATCAGCGCACGTTTTTCGACGGTCACATGGTATTCGCAGTTCGCTGTATTGCGGCTCACTGCATCTCCACTTCAGCTTCTTGGGTCGCTGTACGGTGAGCTTCAGCGTCGCTCGAACGTGCGGCTGTAGATCATACGTGATGTCGGGCTTGTGACGAGCACCGCAATGCTCCTGACGACGTGTCGGTTGCGTGTTTAAAAGGACTGCAAAAGGCCGAGCCAACCTCGTCAATGCTATAAGAGCCGTCGTTGCGTATTTCGTACGCTGGGTGAGTCTGTAGAACCGAGCGCACCAGGATACACTTGAGAACGTGTGCGGCGTCGTGCCCGTGACCGAGAGTATGCGTAAAACCAAATACATGTTGTCTTATTCTTTTATTTTTTAGTTTAATTATAATCGGGGTATTTATACGTAATGTTTTTTAATTGAAATCCTTACCCCTTTCGGGATTTCACCAACTGATAAGCTGAGTGAGAGGTAGAGAGAGTAAGCCGACTAGACAACGTGGCCGTTGCTCTCGGAGTGAATGACGAGCGGAAATTTCGACGCCTATCTGCTCATTGCTCTCCCCCCACTCGAACCTTATCGATACAATAAATGTGTTGACAATAAACTATCGCTAGCTAAGATAGTTCGCTACAAACTTAACACCTCTAACTGAAATTTTGCATATGATATAGGGGAGACTGGGGTAAAATTGAAAATCTCAATTTCTTGGTTACTACTAGCGCCATCTACATAAAACACATAATATCCCATTAAAAATATTCCTATTATCATTTTTTATATGATCGGCATGTTAAGAATAGTCTCATGATGACTTCAGAAGAGATCAAAGATTTCTTAGCTTTCAAGATTATGTTCCTCGCAATAATCATTGTGCGCATAATCTTTTTGCAAGCAACATATTCTTTTCGTAAATATATAACCTTATTGTTTACATCGTAACCAAGAGATATAAGTATAAATTTGGTACTCACTTTAACTTGTGATTGTAAAAACTGGATACTGAAGGTTGAAATAAAATCGGATATGTTATTTTTAATATAACACTAAAATTGAACAACAATATACATTCAATGCAATGTTTATGCACCATCCATATAAAATTTATTTATTTTTTGGCATAAAAAGGTGTTAATATATTAAAAAATCTTTTTGCAATGCTGATTAAAAGGAAATTAATTCTTTCCAAAATCAGATATTTCGGATACAAAAAAAGAAGATTTAAAAAAGGCTTGCTACTTCAATACTGACCTGCATATCAATTTTAGTAGATAGATAGAGTAAAAACGCCAAAAATAAATTAATTTTCTAAAGAATAAAGGGTATCCGGTTTTACCCCGACAATTTTTTCGTTGGGGTAAAATCGGATACTCTCGTTCTCTTTGTAATAACATTTTTTACAAATATTCTTTTAACTAACCAAATTGGTTTTCAGTTACATAAAAGTACACTAAACACAATTCTAATATTAAATATTGTTACTATTTTGTTATCTACTTCTTAATAAAGAATTTCCAAAATGTATATGGTTTTAACCCAGTCTCCCCTACTTTGAACATTTTTTTTATTGATTTCTTTAAAAAGACAGAAGAACTACTTATCGATAGATTACATTTTTAGAATGTTTAGAAATTTGTTCTTTGTAAAAGACAAACTTTTAAAACTTCCATTATAAAGTTTTTGTATTACAAATAAAATAATGAAAAAAATGGTATTAAAAGAAAATCTTATGTAATTACTAAAGACTGTTTAATTTTATACTTAATTAACCTTCTCAGCTTTTATTGAAATAAATCTTGTTTTACTCATTGGTTAAACAAAGAGATATTTTGGTCTCTGCAAATAATACGATTACCACTATAAATATTTATTTGTTATATTACGTCGACGAGGGCATCGCAAGCTCCCGTTGTGGATTGCACCGATATGAAAGCCCGAATAGAGCAACGTTTAAAAATAAAAAAATAATATATTAAATAGCCAGTATAAACTTTGGCATAATCCATTTCATACATATCCTGCTAACCCAACCCGAAAGAATATTCTACTATATGACTCATAATAATTTATATGATATGTTGGTTGCATGTTGATTCAGAATTTTCTTCTGAAAATTTTGAATTGAATTTTTTTCTCAAAGGTTTTATTTGCCGTGAAAATTTTCGAAAATTTTACTTCGGCGTGACATGAGTAGCGAAGGTTTTATTCGTAGAGGAGCGTGGGGCAAGTTTTTATTCGCGGATAGTCAAATCCGAAAGGTTTTTTTCGTCGTGACGTGTCTACAAAGTTTATTTTCATCTCAGGTATCGAATAAGGAGCCAATTTCCGAGTATTCCGCCTACTTCCGCATCTGAGCAATCGAATGGCGAGGGACGGACAACCTTTAAGCTTTTAGCTCAAGTCTTTTTTATGCTCATTAAAAATTATAAATGTAAATTTGCTGTGAAATATCAGTAATTAATAAACATTAAAATTGCAAATATCAATTATAGTTGATACCGATCCCTAGGTACAGTTATCAGCTATCTAAGCTGGTAACTTGTCCAGATCGGATATTGAGCCAATCCGCGCTTAATATTGAGACATTCTCGGATAATGATAGAATATAAGAGGATATCCAGAACATTTTTAAATTTTTATGAAAATAAAATTAATGAAAAATAATAGCGAACACAGGCTAAATTTTTTTCATATGTTTATTTCAATCCTTGAAACCATAGTGTTTCGTGTACAATGGAATACGTAAAATAGCTGTTATACTGATATTCTTAACGTTAAATCATGTCAAATCCTTGGATTCGAGAATGAGGCTTATTACACTTACACTGTGCTAAAATTTATTGATAATATAATCTTTTAAAACATTTTTCTTAATCCTCTAGGTGTTCCGATAAAAGATAACTACTCACAATTACACTCACGCAAAAAGCACTGCAACATTTTTACGCCTATTACTCTCATTTTTTAAAACACATATATCGTACGTGGCATATTTAATTGGTATTTATACATAAAATATTCTTATTGAAAGTAAATATTCTTATTTAATTGCCTCAAGAAGGTTTAGCAGAGAAACAATAAAACTTTTATATAACGAAACATAAAAGGATACTTTTTCCTAATGTCACTATTTCATTAGTACATTAGATTAAAAAAAATATGATGAGTAATCATGCGAGTACTCCTGCTCCCTTTGCACAGATATTTTATCGTAACCATATTATAATTTAAAAAATATTTTTCATTTTATTGTACACTAATTTTAAGTAAACGTATATCGTTTTTGGAAATGTATGGCGTGTAAACAGTAAAATAAGAGTTCTTTGTATCAGATTTTGAAACTGTACAAGTATTATTTTATATTATTTCTAACATTTTTCCTATCTTTCTACTAGGATTAATATTTCAAATCAATTTCCCGCAGCTTCACTTATGAACTATTAATGTCGACTCTTAAACGGCTAAAAGAAAATACTATTTCGAATTTGTAAATTATCTTTCGGTTGACTGTGCGTGAAGTTCGGGCGAGTAGTTAAAAAATCGGTATGTGAAATGAATATTATTTCATACTATGAGTTATGTAACTAGCCGTATGTGAATAACAAAATTACTTCACGTACCGGTACAGTCATAATCGACGCGGAAAACGATGAGCAATAAGAATGAATATTGATTTTAGTTGATAACAATGGTAATATGGATATTTTTAGAAAAACTGTTGAAGGGGATACCACATTCCTAACATACTCACTCTTCTACTTTGTCCTGCAAAGGAATTAATTCAATGGACTATTTACACTGAATAGTGCACTCCTTTAAGTTTCTTTAATACATAAGTGATATGTTACCAGAGGTCAAAATAATTAGTGGTTTTTTTGTAAAGTTTTAATAATTTTTGAGAATGATGCATCATTATAACATGTTATAATTTTGTTCAACCCACTAATTATTGTTTAAGAATTAAAAAAAATTAAAGAACTGCATTCTTCATTCTTGATAGTTCCTTGTATTCATTTCTTTACAGGATGAAGTAGAGAAATCGGTTAGGTGGGGCTCTGGTACCCCATTGAAATATCCTTTTCAAAATATTTGGAATAAGAGAAAGTTTTCTTAATAATTTGAAGAAATAGTCAAACCAAGAATATTATATAATTTAAACAAATATATCTGTGTGAAGTGAGTTAGAATCTCCAGTAAAAATATTAAACTGCCAAACATCGAACCACAATAAATAATCCAAAAACTACCAAACATTGTTGTGGATTGGACGTTATTATTCGGATTGAACTGATCTAATTTTTGGTATCTTTCTTCGAATCTGTATAAGGGATCGATCAAGCCGCTTTCCGTCATCTTCAAAAAAATATAATTAAATGTATAAAGCAGGGGTGAATCCGTGGCTATATTATAAACAATATTTCTCTCCATAAAATTGTCTCTTGATATATAAACTCTTGCACCCCGTGGCACTAAATATTTTATATACGATTCAGTAATTATGCAAGCCATACTACCATTATTCAAAAGATCTTTTACGCATCGACTATTATCTGCATAACTGCGGTAGCGATTGCTAATGGCAGGATCCCGTATCATGTCTTTAAAGGTCATTGTGCCAGCGATTGTCAAATTGGATCGAATTAAGTCGTCGACTGTGTCAATTTGTGAGGCTGTAGTCGGCGCTATTTTGACAGCACTCATAAGACTCCCCACAAAGATATTGGCAAGAACCATTGTAAGGCTGAGAATAGTAAGAAAAATGTTTGCAGTGGAACTTGCAGGATATTTTGGAATAGATGCGTTGATTGATATTCGAAGACAGTTTAAAGCAGCAGAGGACCACATTTGTTTTAAAACGTATTTCAGAGTAACTATACAGGCAACACTAGTTAGACTATAAAAAAACCAGACGTTTGGGGTCAAGAGGGCAAAAAAATTGCCAGCGTTCTTTTCTACGGTCGTTGGAGATATAATTTTTACTTCAGTTCTGAGAAAGGGGTATGTCTGTTCTTTCCAGTAATCACGTGCAATGAAAGGAATCAAATTAAAATCAACTATATTTAATAACACATCTGCTAAGGTGCCGTGAGGAATATTCTTGTCGTCGATTAGGCCAATTAAATTCGATAGTTTCATGGTAATTGTCGCATTTATTTTTTCAAATGCCATGCATGCAATACGAAAACTAGGAGACTCACATCTATCGAAACCTTTTTTTGATGCGTCGTAACGATAGATCAGTTTAAATTTTGCCAGGACTACTTTTAAATTATAACCATTTAAATTATTAGTTTTATCGAAGAATAAGTTCTTGCAAATGGAGTAATCAGCTTTAAAAGAAACAGAGATTTGCAATTAATGTATTAAAAGAAATTATTTCATCACTCAAAGCATATTATTACTTACTATAATCATTGATCATTCGTAATCTTTCCTCCGGTCGAAGTTTAAATAACGCCCAATGTTTGTTACTAAAATGTTCGTTTGGAACACTAGTCCAAAATTTTGGTGCTAAACTTGAATAAGGGTTAAAAGTATAAAACAATATTTCATTTTTATTGTTTTGACATACATATAAGACTGATATGATATTGTAATTCCAGAGCATATTTAGAAAGACAGCTGCCATTTCACAGCCAGATTTCGAGTTTCTATCAATTACAAGGTAATAAGCTACATGATTCCACCAAATGGAATTTCTAATGTCATCAAGTATTGTAGTTAGATTACTAACATCGGATGTATCAATAATTACAAAAGAGCTAGGATAATTTTTTCTACGAACAATTGTTTCGTTCAATTTATAAACTGGATGAAATCGCTTGTTTTTGATTAAAGTTGTTCTTTCCTTTGTTTCAAATAAAAGTATTGGTATATTATACTCAGCTACGAACAAACTCTTTACTAAATAATTATTTTTCATTGTGTTACTGAAAGTAAGAATAACGTTACTTTTCTCTTTGAAACAGTGGCCCATAATTTTCCCCTTTAAATAAAAATTAGATTAATCTTAAAAAATGTAGTCAAAAATGAATTTTATATACTTACGGCTTCATACGAGATTCGGTCGAGGTTAGAAGACGTTAATAAATTTCCAAATTTTAATTTGGTACACTGAATAATAAATATTTTTAAAAGATAAATAGATAACTGCATAAAACGCATTTTGCTAATAATACATATAACATAATTTTGTAAAAGCTTATATTAATTATAAAAATCCTAAAATTATTTTTGAAACTTTTAAAGTAATAATAGTATATTATTTTCTGATTTTAAAATGATCTTCCATGGAATACCATGACACTTTAGTGATGTTTCCACTTACAAACTACACAATATTAAAATAAAAATTCATTTTAATTTTTTTTCAGATAGTTTTTATTCTTTTATATATATAATTTTTATTCTTTTGATAAAATTTGTTAACTTTATATTTTACAAAGCTTTTAGATGTTTGCATTTCTCCATACTAGTCCATGGTCTTTCTGTCTACTCGTTTTTAAGCACCACTGCTACTCAGGAGAGCCTTATTACTATTGATTTTCAGGTTACTTAATCAGTTTTTAAAAATATAAAATGTAGCACAAGTGTGAGCAATATTTTAATTAAAGTTTTACTAATTTCTTTTAGTTCTTGCAATTTGTTTCAAAACATGGTAATTAAAATAACAAGGATCGATACTAAAGAAAAAATAGCTGCCAATTCATTGGCACTTAGCTTCCTCAAACTAATTTATCGATTCCTTTTATTAAATTAAAGTAAAAAAAAATTTAATTATTTAAATCCATATTTTTAATAAATTATACAAATTATACATACAATTTTTTTTATTTTCAAGCAAAATTAATATGTAAAGATAACTATAATTTTTTATTTATTATTTTTTTATTTTTTTAATTGGTGGAATATATCTTTTTTTAATTTCGAAATATAACCTATTTACAAAATATTACGTTTTCATCAATAACTTGTGACGAAATATAGCTATCGAATTCTTTTTTTTTTAAATTGTAGAGAATTTTATTCTGTATACAGGGCATTCATAATATATTAACAATATTTGATCTAACTATTAAAAAAATCGAAAATAGAAATTTTGAATATTGAAAAATGGCTATAAAAAAAAGAAAATTAATTTTACAAACATAGAATATTGATCCCAAGTGTTGCAGTAAAATCTAAAAAATTGATCATTGAATCGTTAAAATCGATCGAGTAGATCATGAGATATCAGCGTCGGACATTCATACACACACGCATACATCCATACGGACATTTTCTAAAAATAGTTTACTTCAATTCGTATTTGTGTATCACAAAGCTTTCTCTAGGAGGTAGCAATTTAAGTTTGAATTCATCGATACAAAAAAGTATTTAGTGTCTTCTGGGTTTTACCAGAAAGCTATTATCATCGACTACCAAGTGAATAATATCTTTATTAAGTTATGCAGTATAGTAAATGGATAAATGAAAGGTCTAATAAATATTATAAAATTAATTGTTTGTAATTTTTCTCTATACTTTTCTTATTTAGCATCGATTATTTATTATCTACAAGGAAGATAGAAAGATAGATCTTGCTGAGTAAGAAAATTTAACTCCAATTGGAGCTCCCGGATTGCGCTTGCTGTACTTCAATAGTCGTAGCTACTTTAAAATCTCTTCACCAGATTTGACGATCGGGACAACACATATAGAAAGGCTAGTAGTTAGAATCCTCATCTTTCAGAAATTTGAAAACAGAATATACTTGCCCCAATGGTAACTAATTTCATTCTATTAAGTGTCTAAAAAACAAATGTACAAAAATCTGTATTTATAACATTCCCTTTATATATTTTCTATAAATGTGCCCTTTGTACCATTGTTTGAGAATGCCGTAAATTATATATGAGTAACATGCTGTGGGTGGTAAGAATAAATATGAACAACATTGAGAATAATTAAATTATAATATACATTAAAACTATCTATCAAATCTTAATAACTATTACATAATTACTGTGGATGGATATAATATAAATTACAATTGTTTAATTACAAAAGGCGATATAAAGTTACAATTAATAAGTTGAGTGAATAACTGTTACAAGATTGAGT
>JAWWEQ010021903.1:0-28748 GCA_035583055.1 Torymus tubicola | reverse complement strand
ATATGCACGCGTTTACCCCGTGGGGTTCATTGTGTCGATATAGTAGTGAAAAGGGGTAAATTCAGAAACCTCGTGATTTTTTAATTTAGCGTTGTTATAATTTGTTACGTCCAATATATGAGAGTGTGATAAAGATACGATAAATTCTTTTTCCGCCTGCAGTACGACGATACATACACACGGATTATCGGGGAATAATTTGTAAACCGATTACATATATACCAGATATATATATATATATATACACGTTCTATATAATACACATTTTTTTTGCGAACGAAATAAAGCTTACAAGAGTATATATCTTTCCTCTTATCCAGTATTTTTTAATCGACTACGTATAATATTTTCAGCGCCATTCCTCCAATTGCACGAGCAATAAACACACGTATATGCGCGCGCGTGCACTCGTATACACGTTCTTTTATATATACGCAAGAAGCAGCAATATTTTCAATTGCCACTGCAATATACTACAAAACTCCCTCTCTCTCTCTCTCTCTCTTACGCGCGTAGAACCATTCGCACTTTATTTCACACTCGATTGAGCTCTCTCTCCCATATATAGTAGCACTCGTGCGATAAGAGATTACAAGGCGTTTTTTTATAAAGGTAATTCGAATTCGTTACGGCGATAATTCCATCCAGCATATATACATACACACGCACGTATATATATATATATATATATATATATATGTATATACGCGTATGCTTTGCTGATGTTACTACTGCTGCTGCTGTTGCTGCTGCTGCTCTGCGCATGCGACCGTGACATTTTTTGCTGTCTCTCTCTCTCGTTCACTCGAGCGATGTCACAACGCGCCGATTGGTATTGATTCCCCCGCGTGAGAGAGAAAAACGCGCGCAGTTGATTATATACTTATCATCGCGATATGAGAGCAACTGTGGTGGTGATGATGCTTTTTTTCTAATATACTCGGGGATGCTCTATAGTGGTAATGACAAACGATGATGCTAGCGGTTTCTTTTTTGGGGATGTCTAAGTAGATTTAGAGAGAAAGAGAGAATGAGAAGCGGAGGTAATTTATGTTGGTGTCTGTTAATAAAGGTATGCAGTGTGTGAGTCACGTGTGCATGATGCTGTTTGCTGTTTTGAATGTATAGATGCGGTAAAATTTTGGAATGTATATAGGCGAAATTCGATATGACGAGGGAAGAAGAGAGATTATGTCGATGCCTGGTGCGAAAACGAAAATGCAAATAAAAACCCGTAAGTGGGTGTGTGTATGTGTAGAGAGAGTATCGGGAGAATTTATTTCGTTTGCTCGGAGATTATTTTTGCTGTTATAGCTTGATTTGTTGTAATTTGGAACGCAGCAGCGAGTGGTTTGGGTTGTAATTTAGGCAGATTATGATGAGTAGTGTATATAGGTATGTGAAATGAGTAATTGCTAAAGATATTGTTTTTGCATTTTTCATTAATTTAAATCCTTATTATACGGTAGAATTGTATAAATGGTGTTCTAAGAACGTTTGAGATAAATGCTTGCTTTCAAAGAGATATCGATGATATTCTTCCGAATATTTGAAAAAGAAAATGAAGCAAATCTTTGATTAAATCAAATAATAATTCTTTTTTTTATATTTTATATACTAACTATTATCACTAAATTAATAAGAAATGTTACAGTTGTGATAAACAGAAACTTGTTTGGAGGTCTCCCAGTTTTTCATTATAAAAATTCTTTTATTCAAAATTTTGTTCTTGTCAGATGGGTTAAAAGTTTGTATGATGAGGTAATGCAACTGAATAAAAGAAAATAATTCTTTTTACATCAAACTTATATATATATACTAATTCTATATAACTTTAATGATTTGTAAAAAAAACTTATTTCGTTACATTTCAACAATGCATGTTCCAGACCAATGTTGTCAGTATATAAATACATGATTTCAATTCTGGAATATTTGCACAAATAAATAAATACCATCATCAGTACCATAAGGCTTCCGAGATTGTGTAAATATACGACGACATGAGTCAATATTAGTCAACAATGTCATAATTTTATATAACAAAACTGTAATTAATGCGCATAGCATAAAAAACATTTAGTCGTTTCGACAATAACCATTATCAAAATAACTTAAGATAAATAATAATAAAAAAAATAATAATAATAGATGAACTAAACGGTAGTAAAAAACCACTCGTCATGCTCCGAAATGTTCAACCCGATCATGTTTCATTTAACCGCTCTTATATATACACAATACCTAATTTCACACCAAACCATCAATTCAAACACTCTTTCAACCCTCTCGACAGGCATTTAAAACTCAAAACACCACTCATTCAGAGTGTCACCCTTCTCCTCCCCTCACCGCCCCCTAAACAACATCTGCAGCAACAGTAGTACCGTCACTCAAGCGCACAGCAGGGCGCACGCAGCTTCCCTTACACTTCTATATATACATTCACGTAATATACGATTCCTATATACCAAACAAAAACACCCTTGGATACCCCACGACGCCGCTGCTTTCTCTCTCTCTTGTGCTCTCAGTCACAATATCGATCGCATCAATCTGCAATTCTGTCACGACGAGAGAGAGAGAGAGAGAGAGAGACCATCTCTCTCTCTCTTTCTCTTTAGCTTTTTCTCTCTTTCTCTCTCTCTCTCTCTCTCTCTCTTGCTGTCCCGGCAATGGGCGTTCACGCGGCGCGTGTGCGCGGTCGCGCACTTTTTCGCACTCGCCGCGGCGCATCCTAACCTCAAAATACACGCGCGTTCCAAGCGAGCGAACCCTTTGCTGTGTCTGTCTGTCCTTGTCGCAGACGCTTGAAGGGGTCCCGAAAATTCGTTTCTCTTCTCTCACTTACTCTGCGTATACACTATACGTTATGTATATATATAGGTAGAAGGTGGAGGAAGAAGCATAAAAAGGAGTATGAAGGAAGGGGGATCGATCGCGGGGGGTAGAGGGGGAGGACGATCCGGATTTCGAGGGTCCTGTTATAATACACTCTTTCCTCTCATCTCTCTCTCTCTCTCTCTTTCGCAAGTGAAGAAGGTACATTTGCATAATACGCTGGACTGTATAGGTGTATTACATAAACCCATAGCTTCGACGTATAGCGTATATCACGATGACTGTTTATAGGTTATAATACTCTTCTGAACGACGCGCGGCGACGTCTCTCAACGCAGCACGAAAACAAAAACAACCATCACGAACATACACTCAAACACACTTACCTATACAAGGAAAAAAAATAGTATAAAAAAATCTTACCTTCGACCTCGGTATTATACTTCTACAACGTATATATATATATATATATATATATCTCCTTAGACTCCTCCTTAGTCCTCACAGGCCGATGATACAACACTCTCACAAACTTTTTGCGCGAAACGCCGACTACTACTGTGCGCCGATTTCTTCTCTTCTCTCTCCCCTATCTATCTCTCTCGCTCCACGTGCTAGCCGCGACGCAGCAGCAGCAGCAGGCGATACTAGTAGACATACAGTACGACGGTGCGGTGTTGTAGAGAGAGAGAGAGGCAGCAGGCGTCTCGTCTCTCCTCCTCCTTCTCTTACTCGGGCTGTATAATACTATACGGCCGAGCGACGGCTGTCTGTCTGTCCCTCCGCTACTATATGTCTGTGTGTAGTACCAGCAGTATGTATATATATACGTGTTCTTTCTTTTTCGCACTCACGTTATATTATATACGATCTACGCGTGTGTGTATATATGTATATACATATATATGCGTGCACACGCGTGCGCCGCCGTTATATACCACCACCGGGCGCGCGTGTACGTACAAAAAACTCGCGCGCACACTTTCTCACACCTCTCTCTTTTCGGCTCCCTTTTTCTTCTTCTTCTTCCTGTTACTTGTATATCTTTTTGCGTGTATATTATTATTCTTCCTCCCGCGCGTGTATATACTTCACGAGATATATCCTACGTTCTCTATAAACATATACATATATTTTGTAATATCACTGTAACTTAACGTGTATGTATACGTATATGTATGTATATAATCTTCTCGCCGTGTATATATTATACTATGACGGAGCCGAAAAAAGAGAAGCGCCCCGTTGCCGCCGCACGCGCGCACCGCTCGATTATTCGCTCTCCTCCTATATCAGACGGACACTGAGAGAGCAGCAGCAGCAGCAGCAGCCCGGAGCAAGCGAGCCGCCGCTTTCGCACCCTTCTCTCTCTCTCACACTTGCTCTTGCGCGCGCGCGCGTACCCGCGCGCTTTGTGACGTCACCGATTCAATACTTTTCGTCGCCTGGTGCGCCGAGGCAAAAGAGAGAGAGCGAGAGAGAGAGAGAGAGAGATCAGAGAAAGATGAAAGAAAGAAGGATAGAGAGACTAGACGATTGCACGAGATAACCGCTAGGGCGCGCTTTTTTTCGGTGCTCCGAAATGAAATGAGGGAGAGAGAGAGGGAGAATGAGGTTTTTTTGGAGCAGCTGTTGGACCGTAAGCGACCGTCAGTGATAAGGATGATGTGTGTTTGTGTTTTGGAGTGCGCGGTTTGTTGATGATGATGAGTGAGATCATTTGGGGTAGAAGGAGTAAAGGTAGTTAATTTTTGAATGATAGTTTGATGGATTGATTGGGTTTCAATGTTTTTTGCAGTATTTTATTGCTTAAATTTTTTTCAAATACATTGAATACTAAACTTTTAATAGGGATAATCAGGAAGCAAATGGCTCAAGTCATTATTTATGAAGGTAAAAGCGAAAAAAGTAAATTATAACTATTTCTTTACAGTTTTAGCAAAACTGGATAAAATTGTGTATCGTTAAACAGATAATTTATTAAGTCATTATTCTATTTTAATTAAGACGTAACTAATTTTTCATAGACTTTTAATTAATGAATAAATTATGTACACTTTATACGGTACTTTATTTGAATTTTCGCGGTTCCTTATCACTGTCATGAGCCTGTCACCAAATTTGTCAAACCACAAGTTATGTGTCTATATACTTTTTATCTTGTTAATCATTTTGCTCATTTTTTACTATTTTTACGATTACTTTGACTTTCCATATCGCACGCTTACACATTATGAACTTAATGAGTACTTAAATTTTGTATTGATTTATGTTAATTGGCGTTTTCTACTTTGCATAAAATAGCGGATCGATAAAAAGTAACGAGCTCGAATCTGCAGTCGTTCACGCGACACACCACGCGGGATAAACGCGCACAAGATAAGAGAAAAAAAAAAGAAAGGAGATAAAACGGCGATAGATGGTGCCACGTATCGTGATATCTTACGGGGTTGTGGCTGCAGCGCGAAAATTAAAGTCAGGTATCTGGGAGGATCGAGAAATCTTATAGAATAAAAAAAAAATAAGTTTACAATAATAAGATATATTGCAAAATTACTGTTATTATATTATAAAAAGTGATTGAAATTTCTTAAAATTAGGTTTTCCAACTCTCTACATCTAGTTTATCATTTATTGAGATAGTTTTTATTTAATGGCCTTTTTTATGTCAAAATACCTACTAATTACGAATCTTTGATAGTATTTCCATGTTTCAAGTTTTCACTTGCTCTTAACACCGACCAACAATCGATATTGTGATATGCTTATATCATTATCGTCAGCTCCTCCGCGAGAATTTTCAAAACTGGGAACTCACCAATCAGAAGCTATAGCTATGACTATAACTCTTCAGCTTGAATGTTGTACTGTATACATAATATATGGTTGCAAATGTTGTATAGTGAATCTCTCAAATTTTAATTCACTATTGAAGTGCGAATTTGTAACTTTGTTAAAGTTTTATTAGCGGTTGTGTTTCGAAAGCGTGATCTCACTAATTCATAATCAAACAAATCTGCTATATACATATATTATCATATCACTCAAAAATATAACAACAAATTTGAAAGGATCAAGCGACTATTCTTCAATCAGCTGAAGAACTTGACTGAACTCAATCTGAGCCATAAACTGCTTAATTATAGAAAAATTTATACATTTAAACTAGGAAGCCATATTACAGTTTTTTTTATTTTCAATTTTTTCTTTATGTACGGGCTTAACATTCTTTTATTCTCATGATGTAAACATCATCGAAGCTACAGCCAATGTAGACGGTTGATGCCACATACACGGAAAAAAAATGAGTAGATACTGTTTTTCGAAAGCTAAATCAACAGTTTTGTTCAAATGCTAAAATAGCGTTTCAAATTAGGAGAATTAGCTTTCTTTTAGACAGATTTTAAAAGTAGCTTCTACTCTTACTTGCAAATATAAAATTAACTTTCTATTGTTATATTAAAATAACTGTTTTGTTGAAGGATTACTCATCAGTATGATAAATAATCGACACAGAGTATTTAGCTTCCAAAGATATGTAAATTTATAAAATAAGAAAAGGTAAGGTATACAAGTATAAGTTGCGAGTTATGCTTTTAGACTCGGCAACTATAGGTTTGAGACAGTCGAGAGCTTCTCAACTGTTCACGGTCAGTGTCGGGCTAAGACTAAAAATTGTACTCCACTGAGGACATTGGAATACTCTCGGAGGCGCAGCGCAAAAAGGTCGCCGATGTCCAGGTAGCGCGCAGCTGTAGCAATGCGTGCACGGGTTGACCGTTTTATTGCACCGCTGACGCTCACCTGGGCAGCATAAGGCGTGCACTCTCTAAGTGCGGGTCTGTCTTATCCTTAATAGCCGTGTTTGTCGCACATCTTTGCCTACAATAAAACAAGGCCTATGTCTCCGAGAAGCTTAACATAAAAACTACCGAGTTCAGAGACGAGGGTTTCCCCGCTATAAATTATAAAACTAAATTATTCTAAACCAAATGCTACATTTCAAAATACTAAAGTATTCAACATGTTTAAATCATAGAATCTACTGATTTTTTTTCCGTGTAGCTACTAAATTCAGCTACTCACCTTTATCTGGTCCATCTAGCCTAGCTTCAGCATACATTACACGCACTGACTATAAGTAAAAGAAAACCGAAAGAATTTGCGATTGAACTACATTTCTCAGATCGATCACACCATCGAGGCAAATACATTTCTGCTAAGGTCCGCTTCGTGGTAGCCACGCACGTAATCTAGATCAATCGACGATGATCAATACTTCACCGTATAGTAAATTAATTAAGTAACCATTTACCTTTACTTTTATTCTTTGACTGTTATAAAAATTTAAGTTTACGTACACTTAATTTACCGCAATAACTGTCGCTTTACTGTATAAACCTCTGTAGTATTTTTATATATAATATAATATAATATGTTGAAAGGTCCCGAGGTCGATCTAACTCAAATGAATAAATAAACTGATCCCTTCATTCAACCAGTTTGAACAGCATACCTATTAAATACCAAGTAATCAATTGAAACACCTTTTATACCCAACCCTCCTGAATTGCATTAAACTCAAAACACCACTAACTTTCTCTAAAAAGCATCTGCATCAGCATTATAATAGCGGCATGCCATCTCGGTCACTGAATCCGTCATGTAATAGGGCACACTTTATAATATAGTTTATACAAGTTTTTATCCATTATTGCGTAAAAAAAAGTTTCTATGAGTTTACGTTTACCTTGAATTTGACTCAAAATAGAGTTAAATGTTCGCTATTATACTACTAATTTATTTAGCTATTATATATAGTTTTTTAATTATTCTATAACAAATTTATAATAATCCTTTTATAATAATGAGTAAATTGTGCAGTGTTGATTTTATGCTTTTTTTTTTATTTTTGTGGTCTCTTATCATTGGTATAAGCTTGCACCAAAATTGTCAAACTTTAATGAGTACGTAACATTCACGTTATACTTATTAGTATTTTATACGAAACGGTCATTCATGCAGGATATATGTGTAAACACTGTGCGTAAGGTAAGAAAAAAAAGAAAGCAAATAAAATGGCGATAGATGGTGCCACGTATCGTGATATCTCACGGGGTTGCATCAGGAGCGCGAAAATTAAATTTAAGTGTGAGAAGCTCATTGTACTATATTTATCATCAAAAAATAAGTTTGTTGTAGTTTAACGTATGGAGAAGCAACTTTTGCTTTTATAAAAGATAATTAATTGTAAATTTTAAAAATTGATATGGTATTTTCAAATCTACATTAACTTTATCGTGAATTTGTACAAAACAAATATTTATGACAGATCTTTATGAATAATTTTCAACTAATAAAAGTACCCCTGTACCCAATTATTTTTTATCATAAAAACAAATTGAATTCCTCCGTACTTCTTAACATTACTTCACATATTCTACCTATATCTCATTCATCAATATATCTCAGGAACACCGGAACTCATCGAACATATACCTCCAACCTATTAATCACCCAATTAATCCGCGCTATTAATCACTTGCAAGAACACTTTCCAACAATAGCCACACTGCTCATCATCATCAACGTCATCAACGTCACTAATTCATCCACGAGAATTCCCCAAACCTCATCGCCAATCACAACCCAACACCGTCCTTATCATCATCACACTCGCGGATAACAAACCCAATTACCACATATTCACGACGCAGAGAGCAGATCGCACCTGCGGACTTTATACTCATACTGCTATATGACTAATTCTCTCTCTCTCTCTCTCACTCTCTCACTCTCACTCTCTCGCGCGTAACACACATTCGCTCGATCTTTATCTTATCATCCACGAGCACTCGCTGTGCGCGCCTTATCGAAGATAATATAGCGGCCGCGCCGCTCGTCGCGGATTTCGTCGCGCAGTAGGTATACACGATTATAACCATTGCCGTGAGTGCGATCTAAGTGAATAGGTTTGTTGTATACCTGCCAAAACAGACATAATATATACGTATATGTACGGCGCTATGGCGTCGCGGACTGGCCTTTTGGTGTTCGTAATTGTGGTGTTGTCGGTTGTTCTTATGGTATCGGCTAAGGTGACGCAGGAACCGAAGAAGTTGTGCGATGTATGCAGATGTACAGGTGAGAGAATTGAGTTTTAGAGGTGTGATATATACGAGTATAGTTGAGGAAATTAGTGTGGTATTATAGAGCTATATTCATTGGTTCTGTATACGTACTGTAAGAAAGAGAAATTTATTCGGCGAATGTTTGATGATGAATTTTAAGTGAAAGTGTGTGTGTGTGTGTGTGTGTGTGTGTATGAACGTATGATAAGAGTTATATTCTTTTACTCTCTCGACTTCTCTATAATGACGTGCGTTAATACTCATTAAAAGAATTTAGGTTCTTGCTAAACCATTGACAGTATATATAACCGGTAGTTGTAGAATTTACATTCTCCAAAGTAATTTACTTTAATGTTTGTTTTGGTTTGATATTTGACTGTAGCAGTATACGATCCTATATATATAAAATTCTGAGACAAATAGCAGAAGCAACGTTTTAATTATCAGTAGAAGGTCCTGGAAAAACCTTTTAGATTACGGTCTTGGTCGCGATGTGATTCATATGTATGATGAAAACAAAAAATTATTTATTAGATTGCACTTTATAAATACTATTTTGTCGAAGAGATTTCTTTTAGGTAGATATATGACTAATCGACGATGCTCCAATTATAGTTGTAATCTTACATTAAAGTATTTGATTCGTAGCGCAATGTTTCTACAACGTTTCCGTTGTCCTCTACCTATATCAAGTCGCAATGGAGTTGGTTTATCTCGTCTTTATCTTTGTAATATTTTTGATTAGAGTGCGCTTTACGTATACGTATACACATGCGTACGTAAAAATATTTTATATCACCTGTAAAATCTATATCGAAGTGGTAGAAAATTTACGAATTTGCTATGTTTGTTGATTTTTTAGAAACAAATGTTTTCATATTACAGGACGTTGAAAGTGAAATACAACATGCTTTTTTATACTTATCTAGAGTAGTATAATCGCATTTGACAGTTTTCTGCGAAAACATCTAAAAAGAAATCATTGTCAGATAAAACAAGCAATCACGAAATTGACTATTATTATTAGGTCAGAGAGTGACTAATCCGGATACATCGAAGACTTTTTTTTAGACGCGTTTAGATAAAAACTGTGAGGTGTGATGATAAAATACTGTGCTATAAATTTATATGACGATTCTTCTTTGATATAGGTATACAAAAATACTGATTTTTTAGTTACAAATCTTAAGCATTTTTATTATTCGATTATATTTAGAAAATGAAAATGAAAATACTTTGTCGTGATATATATATAAAATAATACTCGTTTATAGATAATAAATGAAAACGATTCAATGATAAACAATCTAAGATATTAGTTACATAAAGTTAGCTTTATGCAATTAACTATCTTTTCTAGTACTAGTAAGTACAATACATTGCAATTGAATTTCGATAAACAATCAAATTACTTACAAGGTAAAATAACTTTAACATTATATTCAAACTTATTCATCTTCTTTACAGTCGACACCGTCAACTGCTCCAACCTCAACCTCACGACGAACCTCGAGGACCACCAATGGCCACAAATTCCTTTGAAACTCGTCACCTTCGAGAACAACAGCATAACTCACATTCGGCCGTTCCCCAATGGAACTGTCCTGAAACTAAGCTTCCGTCATAATAAAATTGAAAAGATCGATGCACATCCGTTTAGGCTGCTGAAGAACTTGACCGAGCTCGATCTTAGTCACAATTTGCTGAACTACGAAAATCTCATGCCATACGCGTTGGAGGTAAGGGATATATTATAGATAACGATCGATCGTGTGTGTATTGTCTTTGACGGTTGATACGCGTGTGTATATAGATGTGCTTGTGTGTTATCAAACGGATAAAAAATTAATTTTATGTCTTTTGTGTGGTTGGGCTAGAAATATTATAGGTACAATTTTATTATTGCTATGGGTTAGAATACTACCGATATGTAATTTTAATGTCACTTTTTACTGCTAAGCCGCTACACCACAAATAACTATAGGAAACTACTTGTAACTCTTCTATAACAGAATACAATTATTTTTCTCACCAATAATCAAAGTGTGGTTTAATTTTGGATAAAGAGGATTAGAGTTATTTACATTGCATTATATCAGGGATTGATTTTATTGGAATCTACGTAAACATGAGTCATCGGCGTATCTGAATCATATCTAAAACAATGGAATATAAGGAACTTTTAAATTTCATAAAATATTCAAATGATTTGAAATTTTAAGTTGTCACAGTTGTTTATAATTTCCCATTGACCATTGTTGTAAAATATGGTTATAATATCACATAAACGCTTCACAGCGATTCCTGGTAGTACTATTACTAATGGTCGTGACTCATTTCCTTTTTACGCAAATGTAAAAACCATAAATTGTTTAATTCTACTCTGTCGAGTATTATAATGAACAAATATACATCAAATTGATGACTGATTATCAATAAATTACAATATGCTTAATTCTCTACCATTTCAAGTAATTAAAAAAAACTCATTTCATTCTCAATAACCAGGGACCATTCGAACCTGAAGTATACGAGCCACTGGAGAGTCTGAAAGTTTTGAATCTTTCGTACAACCAACTGCATTCGATGAACGCGGATCTCTTCGAACACGTAACTGATTTAAAGGTTTTGATCCTCGCAGGCAATCCGTTTGGCATATTCGATACAACGGCGACGATCTCGCTCAGCGACATTCCTTATCTTGAAGAGCTCGATCTAAGTGATTGTAATCTGCAGAAGCTGGATGAGAATACACTGCATGCCGTAAGGTACCGGATGATAAATTTAGCTCATTATTCGTTTAATTAAAATTTAATTAAATAAGGTATATTTGACGTTTAAGCATTTTGTTTATAGTACAATTTTTTCCATGACACTAGAGTTTAAATAAACATTGAAGTTTATTTTTCATACATTAGAATTGTGCTAATAATTATTAAAGTCTGTATGGAAACTATTTCAAGAAACAAAGCCCTTATATAAATTTCAAACTTTGCTTTTCCATAACAAGGATTTTGTAGATAAGAAGAAAAATTACGATAAAACCCTAAAGTAAATGCAAATAATAATAATAATAAATTATATTAATTACAGGTTCCTGAAGAAACTGAACCTCAGCTGGAACAAATTCGCTACCTTACCGGCAGCTCTGCATCAATCACCGGCACTCGAAAGCCTCAATTTGGATGGCAATCCAATCGAGATTCTGGGCCCTGAAAATGCATTCCCAGAACTACTGAAGCTAAAAGAACTGAGCATGCGTAACATGTCTCAGCTTGTGGCAATCGATGGAGGCGCGATGTCTAATCTGCCGAATCTCGAGGTCCTGACGATCGAGAATTGTTGGCAGCTGAAAGAGATCAATGATGGCGCGTTCGTCAGACATGTATGTATATATTGTTGATAAAAATGTTAAGGGGGGAGGACACCTTTAGATTCTACTCATTAAAATGATCTGTAATAAAGAAATTTGAATAATTAATAAAATTTGGAATTAATATACTAAAAGTATTTTAAATTTATGACAAAATAAGCCAAAAATGGAAATTCTAGACCTAATTTGTCCTAATATATGGACATTTCAAAATTTAGGCTTTGTCGTCACCTGCAGGTTCACAGAGGTGATGGATTTTAATCCAGTCAAAATTATTTTGATACGTACAACTCTTCAGCCCTAAACTACATAAAATACCAACAATTGAAGCCCAAATGGATTAAAATCCATCACCTCTGTGGTGGATAATAACACCAAAATAATTTTAATACGTACAACTCTTCAGCCCTAAACTACATAAAATACCAACAATTGAAGCCCAACTGGATTAAAATCCATCACCTCTGTGAACCTGCAGGTGACGACAAAGCCTAAACTTTGAAATGTCCATATATTGAGACAAAGTAGGTCTAGAATCTCCATATTTGGCTTATTTTGTCATAAATTTAACATACTTTTAGTATATTAGTTCAAAATTTTATTAATTATTCAAATTTCTTTATTACAGATCATTTTAATGGGTAGAATTTAAAGGTGTCCTCCCCCCTTAAGTAATATAGGATTTTGGAAAAATTGATAAAAGATTTTGTATCTGAATCTTTTAAAATCGTTAGTTGCTTATTATACAGACCAAATGTACACATTATACTTTGATTGTTTACTTTTAAATATTAATAATTTCTAAACAATATTATATTATCTTTTTTTTAATAGCAAAAGGACAGAGCGGCGACATGGCCACCACTGAAGACGCTCAACATCAGCAACAACGCGCTAGGCTACTTACCAGCCACTTTGCTCGCACGATGGGACAAACTCGAGCATCTGCACCTGACGGGCAACGCTTGGAGCTGCGACTGCGAGAACCAGTATTTCGTAAGTTTACGAAACAATTTTATGTTACGAAGTTATGCAACGATATATTTTGAATAAAAATTGTTACGATTCTATCGGTTGGTAATTATATGTAGTATAAAAAAGAAAGTGTTTACATTGTGTGAGGAATTATCTGCCGGAATGGTTTTAAACATTTTATGCTTATTAAAGTTATATAGAGAAGTAATAATATGAAGTAAAAAAAGAGGTATGGATGATTCGTCATGAGTTAAGCGCCTTGAAGTTTCTATTCGCCGTTGTCTTATCAATTTCAGATATTATCTACCATTGATGTTGATTTTACCTTTTACACATTAATAATTATATATTTACCTCAAAGAATAGAATTAAGGTAGAACAAAATTATTAAAATTTTCATTACGAAAAATAATATAAAATAATACGATATCGTAGTATAAACCTACATTCTATTGAGCATAGGATGATGTTTTATCTACGTGAAAAAAAAATATAATATTATATGGGTTATACAAATAATGAGCAATAAAGTAAATATCCATCTCTATCGGTTAACAAGCAACTTTCCCTTTCAATAATTTTAAAAATTACAAAAAGATTAGATGAAGAAAAGTATGTAAATGTGGACCAACATTATCGTTACCTATACTTTATGTTTTTTGATGACTCCATTGCGGGCGAAAATGTTTTAAAATTTTACATTGTATAGATTCAACTTATTTATGAACTTATTAACTCATTAATAATTAGGCATGTTAAAAAGAATAGTCGACGACTAATATCATTCAAAAATATTGTTTTCAATTCAACATCAACAACAAAAACCTCCAAAAACCACCAATAAAACAAGTATAATATTAACACAAAAAAAACTTTTTTCAGATCGGCACACTCCTCGTCCAGCAAGGCACGCGTCTGATGGGCAACGAGACCCGCACCTTAACCTGTGCCGCACCACCGGAACACTTAAACCAAACCCTTCTATCCTTATCCAATCGTCAGCTACGTTGCTTAGACTTATACGGTGCTCAACCAGAACGAGACGCTGCTATCCTCGTAGGTCTCCTTGTTGGTCTACTTCTTGCCATCCCTTGTGCTTTTGCTTTCCTGGTTCTCTATAGGCGAGGATTCTTCTTCTGTGGGCCTCAAGGACCTGCAAGCTTCTCTCGAGCGTTCTATAAACGTGCTCCACCGTATGACGGTGATATATAGAGAGAGAAAGGATATGAGAGTTAGGTACTGGTATACCAAGTGATACTGGCATATTTAACGATAAGATAAGGGTATCGCAGATTGTTTATAGCGAAGGTACAGTGTTATATATGACACAGCGATAGGTAGCTGATTTAATATTTTATATGGAATAGACGCGGATAGTTTGTTCGTTATATAATATATTGCCCGATTGTTCATTTCGTTTGTATAGTGCACATGGCTGAGTTGTAAGAAATTCCTTCCGGCAGTGAAACAAAGAGAATTGAATAAACTTTTCTATATAAGTACTGAATTGATAATGAAGGTAAACATTTGATGTATTAATTATCGATTATGTATATGATCACGTGCATAAACTGATACTTATTTTACAGTCGTTCAACTTGCTAGGTATTTTTTTTTACATAAGAATAGATTTCGTAGATTTGTATTAATCTTAGGACACTAAGTACATTTTATACAATACAGATTATACGGTTATATGCAAGTGCCAGCGAACAAAAACTTGTACTACATGATTTTATATATAATAAATATTATAAATTATTTGAAATCACAATTTTTTTTTCCTCCTTGATTTATTGATTGAAAACCAGCGTACATATATGGGCAATCCTCAAAACATTGTCATTTTTCATGAAAAAAATTACCAGAAACCAATTGCGAGCACAGTCCTATATTTTTCCATATATTCATTTGAACGCTTGGAGAATAACTTATGATTACACCAACTATAAAGTTAATCCAAATTGTATTACAGTTGTGCTACAGTTAAATCTATATTTTTTTTGAATTGATTACGTTTTGAGAATTAACCTTTTAATTGCTGCCATTTGAAGAATTTTTGAGACACACACATACACAGGACAGTGTTTAAAAGGTCTGTTTTGATAAAAACTAACAATCAATATTACTATCTAACATTTTAGAAAAGGGGCGAATTCCTTGGAACGTTAACTTTGTCATAATTTCAAATTTTGAAAAATACGGTGACCCATATTCTAAACGTTATTGTGTCCACGTAAGAAGTGGCACATGGATGAAAAAATTGTGAATATTGTAGTATAGTAACATCTTACCGATACCCTTTATTTCAGAGTTCTAATTAACGGCGGTTTAAAAAAATATTATTAAGAATCTTGACATTTTATTGAGTTTGTGGCTAAAATCCCCGCATAAATAAGTCATTTCGTCAGTTTCAAGTGGATGTAAAACCTTTGGGGATATGCTCATATACGCTATCTATATCGAATTTTATTGAAACTCATCGTAATATAGCAGCATGTGGACGAGTATTAATACATAACATATATGTGTATATATATATATATCTGCTGCAACACTTGTGCCAAATAGGCCACGGCCGAGGTAGCCGAGATAGTATAAGTTAACGCGGCTATACCTATACATATGTATACCGGATTACTCGATTATCAGGTACGCGTATATACGTACACTACAAAAAGATTATAAATATCAAAGCTTTGCGATGTATCATCCACAGATGTAAACTAAAAATTCCATCTCTAATGTATTTTCCTATTCCAAAAGCTTATACCAACAACGAACGAACGAACGAAACCGCGTGATATATGAGATAACTACATTGTAAACCACTGTCTTCGTTCAATAGCCGCATATACTGACCGATATATAGGCCAATATTATGCGTTATCCTGGGAGAAGCATCCTCCTACGCACACGCTGGCGTAGATTGCGGTGGATGGCCGAGTATACGTCGTAGAGCCAGAACATGCGAGCGTATATACGCGGGGACGACACACGCGTATATATAAGTCAATTAGCCCGGACGTCAATTTACTTAATGATCACGCGCGCTCGAGCAACGGCTATATATACCTACGTTCGGCCTCAGCTAAATGCTGGCACGCGTCTCGATAGTATATGTGTGCTTGTGTGAGTGTGTATACATTGTTCTCTTGTCGCATGGCTGAGAGAGAGAGAGAGAGAGAGAGAGAGAGAGAGAGAGAGAGAGAGAGAGGATGGTGGAACGTGGGTGTAGATGTTTTGAAGAATTGAAGGGTGGGTGGGTGTAGGTGGTTTTGAATAATAGAGGATGGATGTGGGGTAGAAGTAGGAGATGAGGTTGAAGTGGAGAGTTTTGGAGAAATTGTTTTTTGGAAATGCGGAAGGTCAAGTATAAGATGATGATTGGAATATATAAGGGTTAATTGGTAATAAACCAGATTTCCTGGTAGAAATGTTAAGTAATGGTTGGTAAAGTATATATCAATTTTTTTATTAAAAACGCCACCTTATAATTATGTTGTTATTGTTGATGGAAATGTATCATTAAACTTTCAGATAGTTTCAATGTTAATCTTAAGTAAAAAATTTCTTCATTTAATTAACATGCTAAACAACAAAATTAAATTATTTTCTTCTAGGAATATGAAACAAGTTTAATGGGTAAATTTCCAACATAAACTCTTTATTATTTATTTAATTGAGAATAAAATTTAACTATATTTTCTCGAGTAAAGATTTTTTATTGATTTTGCGTTTTTTTTTTTAAATTTGTAATACATTCAGCAAACACAAGTATTTAACAATAAGAATTCGTATAAATTCAAAATTAAATAAAGAAAATACATATGTAACAAATAATTTAAAAAATTTCGGTAAGCATAATATAATAACACAAATTTGCTTTATTATCTTCTGAAATGTCGCTTGTTACATTATTTAACTAGAAAACTAAATTTATATAGATATAGCCAAATTTTAAATTATTGCATGACGATATGCATGAGTATTTAAAATTTACAATTTTGAAAATAATTCCGACGATTTTTATAAAATAATTACATACAGATATACTATTTAGTCTTTTTATCCTATAACATTTATTTAATCATTCTTTAAAATTAATAACATAAAAAACGTCCGTCGCAAAATTATTCTAACTGGCCAAATCCGTTCGCTGCGAAATATCACGAAATTACGTTTAAAAAAAAGAGTTAAAAAAAAAAAAATTCCCTGTGTCACTTCACTGCATCCGAACACATACACACAAAGCTTATATACTCGTGATTGAAAAGTTTAAAATATTTTTCTCCGTTATTGGAATGCACGAGCAGGTAGATATATAGCGCGTATAGGTACGCGCACTCGCGAGCAACAAAGAAGATATATATACATAGAGAGAGAGAGAGAGAAGCGAACCGTCGACTACACTTTTTCGCTTTGCTAATTAAACGCGCAATTTAATTAAATCGACATCGCGCTAAATGCGAAATTTCCATCGAAAATCCGTATCTCGCGCTCGCGCGCGTATATCCGAGGCAGACAGCACGCGCAGCAGCAGCAAGCGAGATAGTTTAACGGGCGTAATTTAAAAGCGAAGACAATCAAATTATCCCCGACTGTATTAAATTAGATTTTTCCAGACGTCGCGCGCGTTTATGAAAATGAGCCATCGCCTTTTTACATGATTATTATTATTATTATTATTATCCCTTTTGCGCTTATAACGCCTATAGAGTTTAACGCGAAGCATGTATATTTAAAGACGAGATTAAACGGCGAAATGAGGCGTGCTTTCGTCTTTTATACGACTGTAGAAGCGTATATATATATGCGATATCGATATATTGGTTCTGACGTGTCGATATATGTAATATAGATATGCTGACATTCTCTTCTTTCCACTTCGAGGAATCCGTATATACATAGATAAAGATTGAAATATTCTGCATACCTACGTCTTATATGTAAAAGTGAGTTTATACTGCTGAGCATTTCAGGAGAGCTAGAGAAAAAACGGAGAAATTTCTTTTACAAAGACGACCCTCTTTTATCGTTGCAAAAGCGCCGTTTTAGCCTTCGCAAAGCTGGCTTTTTACTGAGAGATTTCATGAGTTGCTTTTCTTTTTTTATGAGCAGCGTTTAATGAAAAGTATTTTGATGTTTTGAATAGCCGAGAGTTATTAAAATTTCTTTCACGAGAGTCTCGTACTATAACAAAGCTGAAAATATATAAAAGAAGGTGACAATGGTTTAAGGTAAAATGAGACCAAAAGGTATGTTGTAATGAATAATTAAAACCAGTTTATTAATTGTAAAAGATGAATATGGAATGAGAATTAAACCTAATTACATTTAATATATGAATTTAACATCGCAATATTAAATTAACTACCTAAATTGCATAAAACAAATCTATTTTACAAACAATCCAACCTGTACAACCTCAAATTCACCCACCTCTCAACCCCTTCGGCAATCAACGCAAAAATCCTCGTCTTCTCCATCATACACTCGCTCTTGCTATCAGCTAACCTTAATCATTCTACCAGCTCACCTCAACACAAAACAGTTTTCCCACCCCCTGAAACTGCATTATAATACCTCAATTTCCTCTCTCTCTCTCTCTCTCTCTCTCTCTTTCCCCCACTACTACCACCACCATCTCCTCGAAATAACGCAAAAGAACCCCCAGCAGTAGCAGAGCACCAACATCATCCTCCTTCTCGGAGACGAGCGCGCAGACTCCCTCGAGTGTGTGAGCCTCATCGTGCGATGTCGTCGTCGACATGCGACCATGGCAACGCGCTAGTAAAAGGGGATGTTACCCTTAACGGTACCACCCCTCGCGACCAATAGCGACTAGTGTTGTGGAGGGGTAAAAGCAAGTGGAGAGAAACGTGTGGGTAACCCTTTTTGGAGGGAGACAGAGGAGAGTGGAAGGTTCGACGGACGGATGTGCGCGGTCCTGGAAAGTCGACTATTCGTGTGTGTGAGCGCACACGTGACGCGCGAATCTCGTACTATAGACCGTTCAGAATTTACCGACGATTATAACGTGGTGTATGCGCGTTAGTGTAGGTGTGTATTTGTGCGTGTGTCATGGTGTGATCGGTGATAAGAGAGGGTTGAGATTATGTGATACCAGAAGGTTAGTAAGCGAGGATGAGGAAGAGTTATGGCGGTAGCTGGTTGGAGAAGAAGGTAGCCGGTATGGATTAAATGTGAGATAAAGTTTTGCAAGAGGACAGAGGATTACCGTCGGATGATGGTTGTACTAGTAGTAGACTGAAGCTCGAGGTTTGCTTTCTTGAAGAGAAAGCTTTGTATTTGGTTTTGTACACAAACGTGACAATGACATATTTTGGTACGTTCAGGAGAAAAAAGTGTATAGGATGTTGGTTCTCGCTGAAAGTGGTTTAAAGGTAGTTACTTGGGATTACTCAGGGGTAGCTTTATGTTAATGTGGATTCTGAGGTGTGATCAATACGGTGGGTCCAGTGCAAACATACGTCTGTGATAAAATTGTGCAGGAATGCTGAAGAAGGTGATAGGATTCGTCAAGTGTTGTTGGATTCTCTTAAGAACGTGATTATTCCAGGTGATTATACTTGTTAATTATCTCAGATTATGGTTAGGATGGTGAAAAATATGATATTATATGCTAACGAAAGAAACTAGATCTTGATTCAGTTGATAGTTGTTATTATTACGATATATTTTTCATGAATTGATGCAATATTGTAAAATTTCGATTCAGGAATAAATTCAGAAGTAAAAATGTACCTTGTAAATCATTAGCATGTTTATTTACTCACTACTATATGATATTAAAATTCTATTATGTATGCAAATAAAAACCTATAAGATTTTTACTTTTTTGTATAAAGTACTTGAACAATACTCTTCAAACAGTACACGTATTGTTTAAGACTCTACAGAAACTTCAAGTGCATATCAGTAATAGGATTTATGTAGAATTTACACGTAATATTCACACTGTATCCGATCAATACTATCAATACTATAAATTATGTAAAAAATAAACTCAATCCAGAAGACACTAAATTTCTTGTCATCTAAAATCTACTTTTATTTGCATTTTATCAACCAAATAATGACCCAATAACCACCGCAACCCTTTACCAAACCGATCTCCTAATACAACCCCAGCATCTAACCCCAGACCATCTCTTATCTTCCCAACAGTTCACGTGCCTTCGCGGCCCGTGGCCGGCGCGATAGCGCGCGCCATGCAGTCGACGACGACAGCGTGTCAGGCTCAACCGCAGCAATCGCAGTCACAAGCATCGCATAATCAGCAACCACCAGCTAGTTCGGCTAGTCACACGTCCTTTCTAATCGAGGATATCCTTAATCGGAGTAGCGCTGCTGCTGTTGCTGCAGCAGCTGCAGCTACAGCTCACTCTCAACATAACAACAACAATAACAATAACCATGCGGTGCATCATGCAGCAGCAGCAGCGCAGCAACATCATCATCATCATGGTTTGGTACAGAGCCATCAACAGCAGCAACAACAACATCAGCAACAGCAGCAACATCAACAACAGCAGCATCAGCAGCACACGGTACGTGCTTTGGTGCGTTGGATCTTTTTTGCGGGTGAATTGGGTGTATAGTGTGGTTTGCGGATGAGGAGGGAAGTGTGGTTTGTTGAAAAAATAAATTGGTGAATTGGTGGTGAAGATGTTAAAGGTAGGATGCTAAAGTTCTCTCAGGGTTTTTCGGTTGCTCGTTGGTTATCAAATTTTAAGATACGTTCTACGCTAAAACTAGTTTCTAAATTATGATAAACACACTTTGTATCAAAACATTTGTTCAAATTTTATACGTTATAATGAAAACAATATCAGTAACGGTGTTTTTCATCTTTCAAGTATATATACTTACGTGTAATCTTTTTAAATCAATCATTCTCATACCAATGAGTTCCTATAAAGTTTGTATTTTCACGAATCTACTCATTCACAAATTCAGCTTTATTGCAATAGTATATATCCTTCTGACGTATGAATGGTGTTCTTTAAGCTTTATCTATATCTAGATAAAACTATGTTTGACATTATTTCTCAATGTTCCACACAACAGTACCAGCAGTTCGCGATCAACAACCTGCTGCCAGGCTACCCGACGGCACCGCCGACGGCCGCAGCGTTTTTCCTCGGGCCGCTATTCGGTGGTGCAGGTATGGGCGTCGGCGTCGTGCCCGGCGTCGGCGAGCTTGCTGCTCTTAAGCATTGCCGGCGACGGAAAGCCAGGACTGTAAGTATCTTTGGTTTATTTCTGCGTGGATGATACGAGAGGGGTTAAATGTATGTTATGACAGCGAAAGTAGTGAATACAGGGAGGTTTGAATTTTTTTTGGTTTTGATTATATTAAAAAGTAGAAGGTAATTTAAATATTTTTGTTTAATTTTTTATATTGAATGATTTTTAAACAGTAAGACTAAGCATATTTTTAACCTTGTTCTTTTTTTCATATCGAAGCCTTTAACTTTACACAATTATTTACTGACCTCATATCCCTCATATCTTCAATTCTCTAATTTAAAACAAAATATATCCTCTTTGTACTTAACAACTATTTTCTTAATTTGAGAGTAGAAGGTAAATAATTAATCTTTTCCAACACTGACAAATACATATATTACGTTAGATAATTTACAAACCAACAAAGACTAAAACACCCTTGACACTTTCATTCTCTACACCAAAAATTAAATCTCTCCTCTCCACCCTTCTTCCAGGTCTTCAGCGACCAGCAGCTGGCAGGTCTCGAGGCGCGTTTCGAGGCACAGCGGTACCTCAGCACACCTGAACGCGTCGAGCTTGCAGCAGCGCTTCATCTATCCGAAACCCAGGTGAAGACGTGGTTTCAGAACCGGCGGATGAAGCACAAGAAACAGCTGCGCAAGCTCAGCAGTAGCGGCGGTAGTAGTGGGAACAGCGGCGGTGGTGGTAGTAGATCCTCCGGTCAGTCGTCCGCACAGCAGCAGGGTTCTGGGGGCTCGGTTTCTGCCACGTCGCCTGCCGGTAATTATATTGTTTTCTAGTTGGTGTTGATTGTGGTGTTAGATGTGCGGGACGGGAAATAAGGGGATGGTTGGTTAAGGTAAACAAGAGACGTATGAAGCTTGGAATGGGTAAACGTTGGTAGTAGGTTGCTTTTCATTTTTTGTCAGCTTGAACGGTTCAGGTTAAAAAGTATGAAGTAGCTGTATAAATATTTACGAAGTTAATTGACTTTTTGTGCGTTAATTTTATTTTTGACATACTGGAAGGGACTTTTAAATTTAAAAATGGATTTTGACTTATAATTTTATTATTCCTTAGCCTGTCTTAAAATAGTATTAACGTCTATGTTGCTATTAATTTATTTAAAAAATAAAATCTAAGATATTATTTTTCATATATAATATTTAAGAAATTAAATAACGTAGATTTAACTAAAACTTTTAGTAGACTATTTAATATTATACATATGAAGGCAATAATTCACAGCGCTTTATCAAATAAGATTTGAAAAAATGATGTAACACAAATTTATTTTCATCGATTTCATGCTGTCGTTATTTATTTGCTATTAACAATAATTATTCAAACATTCAATGATTAACTAGGAGACATTCAAGTCTCTGGATTACGGATTTGGCTCATATTTTGATATGTTTTTGATGTCAACTCTAGTTATTTATATTTTTAGCCTTATTTTTAAAAATCGCTGAATAAATTTAAATTTAAAAATTTTAATTTCTTTTCAAAGTTGTGACAATTATATGGTAGTTTTTTTAAGCTAAATAATCAAGATTTGAAACAATCTTTTGTTCAATACTTCTTAAAAATAAGGCTAAAAATATTGATAACTTTATTTCTTTACGTCGTTACGGTTTAATGTAGCGGTCTAATTCTTCATATTTTGACTTTCAAAAACATATTCCAAAGTTTAAGGCAAATTTGTGTCCCGAAGACCATCTTCTTGTAAATATAATTAGAAATTATTGTTAGGATTGTAGGAAAGTAGAATAAAAAAGATATAAAACCGATTATGTTATTGCTAAAAAGAGAAACAAGCTTTGTTGATTATTATATTAATCAAACGAATCCATTTCTACTTGATCAAAACCATAGTTAATTCAATTTAATTACGATTAAATTGAAAACATCTATAAAGTATAATATTTGCATATTTATAGCTCTTCTTCGTTAAATATAGCAATAGCAATATAATCAGCGTGTGATATTTTCAATATTGAAGATTAAAACAGATCTTGAACTGTTTATTTCTACCAACTGAATATTTTTACCAAGAAAATACCACATAAATCATAAAAAACAATTATAACAACAGAACTATAGAATTTTTCCAACATGCTTTACCAAAAGCATTAATTAATCAGAATTCACTCAAATCAGGCCAAATCCGACACCAAAATTTGTCCTGAGCGACGCAACTTCTAAACACCGGGAAACATTCTAAATCGCATCAGATTTTCGCGTCAGCGCCATCACACACACACACACACACATCATACATTGCCGCCCACCACCAGCATTGTCTCTCCTATACGTACGCGCTCTCGCAAAACCCCAAAAATCGACCGGCCAAAATGTAACCGCTCATTAAAGAGTTCGAGCGGCGAGCTACTGCGGCTTGTCATAGGCCGCTCTACGAGCGGAATTTCCCCGACAATATAAATCACTTAAGTTTAGTCCGCGTGTCCCGGGCGCGCGCAACACCACGCCAGGAGGAGGATTTTCCCCGTTATCGACTGTAACGCGCGCTTTGAAATCACTCGCTCTATCACGGATTTTGCCCTCGCGCGCGTACACCACGCTGTAGCCAAGTTTCTAATTAGACGCGGAAATTTTACCTGTTCAACCGACTCGCGCAGCTTCACGCTTATAATCTCGTTCGTTTAATTCGATTTGGTGCTATATTGCTGCTGCTGCTGCTGCTTCTGCTGTTGAGATGAAGGAGACGAGGTTTGGTGTGGATTCGCGTTACAAGGTGTAAGCGAAGTTTTCTTAGGGAATTTTACGGGTATGAAGGTGGTGCGATGGAAACGAAGGAAGTGCAGGATGATAAATGTAAGGAGGGAACGAAGGAAAGCTGAATTTTTGAATATTATACGATTTTTGGGTTATTTTACAAGTAAGTTGTAACCGTATAAATACATTAGTTTTACTTGGTAGAATTGCGTAAAATTTATTAGACTCGTAAGTAAATTTTGCTTAATAACCTTAACGAATAAAGAAGAGCTTTACCTTGGTCAAAGTGACCACTTTTCGTGTCGACTATATACGATCATTAGCTACTTTGCCCCCTCCATCAGCGGCGTCTGGCTTTTTCTGAAAGTCCAACCTGTCTTTTTGGCCACTAAAAAGTGATCTCATCACTTAACAGGTCAGAGACACAAAAAGGATGCGCTGAAACTTTTCTTTTTCTTTTATTTTTATTCGTCGCCAACTTTTTCCACTCATATAACGGTCTATTATAAAAGTACTATACTTTTAGATGGAGACGGTCGAGCTAAACGTTTGTAATTTTATTTTTGATTTATAATATTTACTAATGCGTCTCAAGTATTTTTTCGAGTGGAATATTGAAAAATATTTAAAGAAGACTAGCATTTTAATAGAAAGTGATTTGTTTATTTTGCAACTCGAAGGTCGCAAGTAGTAGACACATGTTTTAGTCAGCCGTATCTGATGTTCAAATTTTGCTGATATTAAATTAAATTTTAGAATTCATTATTTTTTGAGATTCGCTGTAAAAATTACCTTAAATAGTTATGTAAGAATATTAGTATTTTCATTATTAGCATTCATATTTTCTAAAATTATTATGTTTCTTTTTTGAAACATTTGAATTAAGAAAATCATAAAATAGAGTATTTTTATAATAACAATCTAATAATTTTGTAGTATACTAAAATAAAACAATCGAAAAGTATTTCAATTATAATTAACATTAAAATATTTATAATAAGAAGATAAAGTTAACATCTGCTTGTTAAAATTTTCCAAAACACAACTAGAAACAAATAAAAATAGTACTCGCAACGTACATCCGAAACATATATATATATACATCACTATACCGCTAACACGCTAAAAAAAATCATAATCATACAACCCACAATACTATAACGGAAAACTTAACGCTTCTCAATTCCCGGGCACCGCTCAGCCTCCCCCGCAATTACAAAATGGCGCGGCGACGGCGCGCGCGTGCGCCCCCGAAAAACCCGGACACCCCCCGTATAGCGCATGCGCCTTGTCTCCTCACAGTATCCTCCTAGCATAAATTACCCTTCGCCGCGTTGCTCCGCGCGCACACGCGAACGAGCTAATTTCCACAACTCTATGAGTCTCCCTCTCTATATATATATACATCTATCCTACTACACATACACATAGATACACGGGCAAGAGGAGAGGTGAAATGAAATTACACTAGGGCGCTCGCGGCACTGGAGGAGGGAAGATAGAGAGAGAGAGAGAGAGAGAGAGAGAGAGAGAGAGAGGTAATCGAAGCTAACTGCATCGCTTTGTAATACCTGCTCCGCCCGATGCGCCAGCTGAACGCGAAGACGCGATTTCCCCGCCCGAATGCGAAAGGGAGGGATTCGAAGATAGGGAGGAGATAGGTTTTGTCTTTCGAATGAGGGAGGGTGGTAGGGTTGTGGATTTCGTGAGAGCTGTTTTCGTGGTTGTGGGGTACGCGTAGATTGATGTTTGAAAAGGAAATTATATCCTTATTTTTAATGTCTTTGTGAATGATTAATATTATGGTGGGAGGAATTGTTTTTGGAATAGTTTATGCTTTACCTCATTCGCGTGTAGGATAATAGTTTTGCAAAACATGTATCGTGATTTTTATACATAATTATTCGAGCTTTCTTAATGTGTGAATAGTTTATTTTTTTTACATTGTTTATTTGAAATAGTAGAAAATTTTGATGATTGTAGTATACTTATTTCTATCATAATAAATATATTTTCCCCGAAATAAGGTGCACAGAGAGAAAAAAACTCATTACAATTAACAAATTATGCTTTCAAATATTTCACGCAAGTATAGTATTTGTGACGAACGCAAAGTCAATTATTATGAAGAAATAATTTACAGTATTCAATTATCGTGTTATTAATACACTGAGAAAAATATTAGAAGTATCAAATACATATTTATTTGAATAGTAGTAAATAAATATTTTTTTTTTAATCAAATAAATATTTATTTGTTACTACTACTTTAGCACTAGAATTAATAGTAACAAATAAATATTTATTTGTTACTACTACTTTAGCACTAGAATTAATAGTAACAAATAAATATTTATTTGATACTACTAAATATTTTTCTTAGTGTAGAAATAACCCGTATTCTTATGTCAAATTAATATGTCTTCATAGTTGAGGATCATTCTTAACAGTTTAGAAATATGTTTAATAGTTAAGGAAGATGATTTTGTCCTTCCGTTTCGCAAGCCAAAAATGTGTCTTAATAGTTAAGAAACCATGACTTTAATATTACATTCCAATCTTAAACGAGTAGATTCTTAATTGTTAATGAATTTCTTTAACTATTAAAAAATATTTGCTTGTTCATATTCAAATATTGATTCGTTAATAGTTAATAACATTTCGTTAATATACAGATTTCTTTTTGTACGTGTATGTGTGTGTGTACATAATTCGTGATAACCTCAATTTAGATGTCAATTTTTTTAAATATATACTTTGTTCGGTAAACGTATATTTACCACATATAAAGAACACATATTACACGTAATATTTTTGTTGAAATTCATCAATTTTTCTTTTGTTTGTGAAACGGTTTTTCAAGCATTTTTCATTCATTTTATGGCGAATTGACTAAATTTGCCATAAAATAACTAGAAAACATTTAAAAATATATTCACAAATGATAGAAAAATGAACGGTTTCTAGCATAAATATTTCTTAGAAAGTATAATTTAAATCCACGTAAACTCAAATTATTATTTGAAAATTTTACGTAGAGATCCTTTGTAGACATAATTCGTATTTTTTTTTACTTATGTAAAATTCCTATATCCTATTAGTTCTGGCAAATTTCTAATCATTTTATCCCCTTATTCAAAAAATTGTCATAACTGCGTAAGAAAAAGGTGAGCTTGGTATAGATTTTTTTTCAAAGTTGATTTTTTTAAGTAATTCATTTTTTAACAGTGTCAAATTTATTAATTTTTTATTGTTAAAGACGCCCATTTGATAATATTTTATATATATTTTTGAAATTAGAATATTGGCTTAATCACTCATATAGATAGATCCACGTTTAAAGTTACTCGAGTTATATTTAGAGGCTTTTATCATTCTAAGAAACATTCTTAACTGTTATTATCAGGTATACCTGTCGGGTATAACTATCGCTCTGTTGTTGATATTAATGAAAAGTTGTGGATAATAATCCATCATTTATTATTATAAAAATAGAAAATTTCAACCTAAACGTAAATTAAAGCTAAACGAAGAAACAGCATAATTACTAAAAAGACGCTGACGGTCAGTTTAGCCACACAATAGAGAGGAATGAGTATCGGTATCGGCGGCTTGTTGTTTATATAATGATTATTGGTTTTCTTTGTAACTCAAATAACTGACGTAGAGTCACTTCTTTGCTTTCAATTGTCACAATCATTACAAAAGCACTAATTGTAGAGCTGGTAAATTCGTATTTTACTTTCAATCGTAAGAATGTCACTGTAATTAGTTCTAATTAGAATAATGTAAAGGTTTACGCAAAATAATGAGATGTTTGAAATGAATCGTAAATAGAGGATAAATGTCTGTCGACTTGACGGAGTTCGATAATTTCTTTAATTGTAGTATATATTATACTGTTTGATAGCTGCTCCTTATTTTTGCATTGGATATTCGCATTACCTAGAAGTGAAGATATATACGTGAGTTTGTAAAATGATTGAATATCAGGTAACAGTATTAGTATTTTTCAAGATTTAATAAATTATACTAAATTAATATTAAGTATAAGCTGTCTGATTAAAACAAGACACTACAGTTGCAATTTATTAAAACTAAAAAAAAAAACTACGTTTTCAAACTCATCTTGTCATCTATAAGATTTACAAATAGTGATGCAGCGACATAAAAATCAAAATTTTCCATCCATATCCGCGCTCACATTCTCTCATAGGTATTTTAATATAACATCTCGAAAAAGACGCACCTTCACCACCTCGTCCACCGCGAATTTCCACTCACCTCGTGTCTCCTTCGACGCTCTTCTCCTTCTCTCTCGCTCACCGAAGACGGCCAGCTTCCTTCCTTCCATCCTTCGAGACAACCGATTTACCTATCCCCTCGCTCCTCAGCGCTCCTTGCGAGTCTCTCTCTCTTTCTATATATATATA
>JAWWEQ010021883.1:0-28763 GCA_035583055.1 Torymus tubicola | reverse complement strand
TATATATATATAGAGCTTTGATCCCACAGCCAGAAATCAAATTCGCGCGAGCGCGATATTAAGGGCGCCGCGCGTGGAAAGCTATGCGCGCAGTGCGCAGAATGAGCAACTACTCTTAACCCCTCACTACCATTCTACCTCTATATATATATATATATATATATATGTTCCTCTCCCTTTCCACATGTGTGGAGAGAGAGAGAGGAGGGGGAGGTAGTAGTAAGCCGCATCATACTGATTGGCGCGCGGCCTGACCCGAGAGCGAGAGAGAGAGAGAGCACAGCGATGGTAGCAGCAGCAGCAGCAGCGGCGGCGGCCTCATCCCCGGTCCACTTCGATACTCGAATCCGATTAATTCCCGGCCGCCGCGGCTGAGCCCGCGATTCTAAACTCTCATTTCCGGCCTGCTGCTGCTGCTGCTGCAACAGTGGCTGTACTCTATGTATGTATGTGTGTGTAGCCTCGATGCAATCTCTACTCGCGTTTGCACACACACCCACACGTGAGAGGTCGAGTATTTTCTTTTCCAATAGCCGCGTCTCTTTTTTCGCCGGTAATGGAACGGTGGTGCTCGTGGTACTGTTATACTGTCGGTTTTCTCTATATGTAGGTGTGTGTGTGTGTGTGTGTGTGTGTGTGTATGGTTTCGAGCTGATGTATATATATACGATCGCATTGTTACGCGAGCCGTTAGTGTGTATATGCGTGAGGAGAGGCTGATGGATAGTAAAAGCGGCTGTAAAGTTACTAGTTTGATATACGTATCGTGCGGGCGGGGAGATAGACGGATGGATGGATATATATGTGTGTGTGGGTGTAGCACTGATCACGGATTTTGATCAGAGAGCTTGCGCTGCTCGGGCATCTATATTTCGGTACATTGAAATGTAACGACGTTGCGGTCACTGCGTTCCTATCTGCACGTAAAAGCTGTAAGTGGCCACACGGTTCTATTGTTCTCGCTATAGCGGTGAACATCTGAGGTATACGCACTGACGTAGTTGGTGTATATATATATATATATATATATATATATATATATGTGTGTGTGTATACGAGCAGCAATGGATGCTCGCAGAGTGTGAAAAAGTTAATTCTTTTTTTGCAAATTCTCTATAACGGGAGAGCGAATCTACGAGAGGAAAAAGTTTTCCTCGTTGCCGTTGAAAAACCCGATAAGTCCGTGATTTACAAGTTGTTTACGCTCCTTCGTTAGTTCCGTAAATTCGTATACCAAGCCTCACGTGGTATATATATATATATACAATGAACAATCGGATTTCGCGTTATTTTTTCCGTGGCGATCGCGAGCAATAACGAAGCAGAATTAAGAGCTCGTCGAAAATATTTGGACTTTACGATATATATTTCGAGCTGTTATTTTTTTCTGCCAGTTGTTTTGCCACTGTTGTTGTTGTTGTTGGTGTTGTTGTAACGCCAGGCTATATTTGGTTTTATCGGAAAAAATGCAAAGTTTCGTTGGCTGCATTTTCATTTAAACTTTCAATAAAGTTCAAAAAGATATAAATCAGTTACATCGGCAAAAAACGTCGCTGTAATTTCGTGTACCACGTATATGTATTACGAAAGTCAAAAACTCTTAAACGTTGTAAATTTACAGCAGCAATGAAAACGTCTACCTCAAACCTTCCCCTGTCGCACTCAAAACCATCCTCGCCTTTTTCATTCTATTTACCCTCGTTCTCTCTCTCTCTCTCTCTCTCACCCTCTTACGCTCCCTCTCCTCGTTTGTTTGAGCTTCAGTTTCCCGTTCGTCTGCTCTCGCGCAGTGTTTACGAAGAAGAGAGAGAGACAGAGAGAGAAAGAGAGAGTGAGAGAGAAAAGAGTTTGCACCATAGCCGCCATGCTGCTACACTCCTTCGCCCAGAAAAAGGCGGTATGTGTGTATATATATACACACGGATCTCGTAATGACGTTGACGTCTTTTAACCTGCACAACCGCGACGGCAGGGAAGCTCTGAGGCGTGAATGAAATAAGGGAGGGAAAGTAAAAACACACGAAGGCGCGCGCGCGCAAAGCTGTCAGGCTGATGGACCGCGTCTACGGAACTACAGGACAAAGCTTTCCTCGTCAAACGTTTATATATCCGTATATACGATGAAACGACGACGACGACGACGACAGCAGCGGCGCGCGCGAAAAAGGGCGCAAACAGACGAAAATCGAGTGCCGAAAGACAAAGAAATTTGAAACGCCCGACGTCGCGCTCAGGTTGAGGGGAAACAAATCGAAAAGCTCGAGGCTTGCATATGCCTGCGAGTCTGTGATAAGTCGACGCGCCATTGCGAGTAGTATAACTGTGAAAGAGTAAAATTGTGTCTGTGTATTTTCTGTGAAGGAGCCACGATGTGTTGGAGGTTAAGACACGGTGACGCGAAATTTACGCTATTTATAAATGCTAAACGTTTTTGGGTTTAGTTACTGGTGAATATTTTTGTAATAATATAAATAAATATGTTCTGGTGTTTATAGGTGTATTGAATGATGAATTTGTTAAGCTTTGAGATCTATTCGGTTATGAATATTTCTTAATGTATTTAAAAAAAAATTAAAATCTATATCTAAAGTACTTGTCGTATCGTAGAAAAAAAGTTTCTGAATAATCATAATGCTCGCATGTCAAGTTTAATGAAAGTACATCATTTGTATGTGTGTGTGTGTGTGTATATATATATATATATATATATACACATATCACCGTTTGTAATTAAAAAAAATGATATTTTTACGCTTCAGCATTCCGCGTTTTCCCTTTTCTTTCTTTCACTTTTTCAAATTTATTTACGTTTACCATACAATTCCTGCTCGTTAAAAAAAGGCGATACCAAACGAGACTGTCCTTTTGTCGTACGATAAAAATACAACAATTCACTCCATAAAGTTGGAATGCAATTTTGAGTTAATATATCGCTATCGAGTCATAAACTTCACCGTTTTCTGTATAAATAAATAAATGTAGCAAACGCAGAAGAGAGATAGATAGAGAGGGAGAGCGAGAAATGGTATTTTTCAATACATGCAATACAAATTTTTATATTTAAATATATATATCTTCACGCCATTACATTAAATTTATGTACATTGAAATTTAATTCGCACGGTTAACTGGGTCGAAGAGAGTCATAAAAACAAGTATGGCTGTATCGAACTTGGGAAAACTGGTGAAAATCATGACGTTCTAACTAATCACGCGTCCGAGTTGAAATGTCCAATACCCTTGCGTACTAAAGTTGCCAACTTCAAAAAGTTATACCGTAAATAACTTTGCAACTCAAATAAGCCTAGTGCGTAAAATAAGTGTAACAAGAAGCGCGAGCAAGTCGTATTCAAACGTACAGCCGAAATTAAAATCCAAAGTTTAATATCTACTCTATATTTTCAGCTTTATTAGTATTTCTAAACATAGAAATACATTTTGCTTTAACATATTTACACAGCATACATATTTAATATATACATAACATTACACATATGTTGACTAGTTCAAAACATAACGTAAAAATGTTATATAAATATGTATATTTAATATCGTTAAAAAAGGTTATCTCAATTTTAAATATTTTGGATTCGCTAATTTTTTATATATTACTCTTCTCTGGTAGCAATTGACTCTATCGAGAATGGCTAATAAGTTGGTAAGTAACTATAAAAAATATCTCGTCTCTACATTATATAATACTCACTTTTTGCAAGTATCTCTTACTATCTAATAGAGTGATTATAGCTTCAAAACTTGTAAACTTAATTTATCTACAAGGAAAACTTTTTTTACTTGATTTCTTTTAATATCAACTGGGGTTGCCAACAACCGTTCATTTTTGACGTTTTTATAACCGATTAAAATCGATTTCATGATAAATCTCCTAGTAAAAGAAATTCTTTGAATTTTCATCAAAGTATAAAAACATTAGACAAAGGAATCAAGGAGCGCGGGAGCGTTCCGAAGGCAAGTTATAGAATGATTGCCTTATACAAAGCCTTAATTAGCTGCGGATTAATAATAAATGAAGTGTCGAACTTGACACTTGTAAATAAAGTAATAATTAAACTAATATAAATTATTTATATATTTATATTAAAAACATATATCATTAGAGAAAGTCATAAGTTCCACAATTATCAAAACTAAAAAAAAAACGAATACTACTTTGTGACGTCACAGAGATGGAAAAACATGATAACTCACCTGCTGGGGTGCCACCCTGATCGACAGGCTATTAATGATGGAAACCTCGAGCTCGACTCTCTCGCTACCGGCCGTGTTATTCGCATGGCAGACGTACCTCCCAGCATCGTCCAGTCTCGCCTGCTTGATCACAAGAACACCAGCTCGCGCGTGTACCCTTTCCGACTTCTGAATCATCTCGGGTCCAGCACTCGTCGATTCACGGAACCAAAGGTACATGGGCGGCGGCATACCCTGCGATATGCAGGAAAGTACTATCGTGTCACCGGTCTTCACTGGCGCAGGAATCATCCGCTCGTTGAACCGTGGTGGTGCTGGGTTACGGTGCTCTGCGAACAAAAAGATAAAGATTTTTTTTTTAGTTGGCGAGTACGACAAGGGGTGGGGAGAAAGATTTGGAGTCGCGCCAGGAAGAGTCGGAGGTCTGGCTTTCGGCGGTACAGTGGCGAGTTGGGTGGTTTAGGGATTTTTTTTTCGAGGGAGTGGATGTATAGGTGAGGTTTATAACGGAGAGAGAGTAGGATGAGTGGTCAAGGAATTAATTTGGATGTAATGGAATGCCGTATGATGTGGGCAGTGAACTATTCGTGCAGTTTTTGCCAAAGTTTGCGGAGTAAAAATAAAGAAGCTTCATATAATAATTTTGATGTTTTCGAGGGTTCGGGTAATTCGAGTGTTAACTGTAGGTTGAATGATTATATGGTTGGGTAAACTTTTATAATCAAACGTTATATTCAGGCCCATCAAAACGGTGAGAGAATTGTATCTACGTTGAATTGAATATCAGTAACCGTTGGAATATACGATGATTTCAATGATAGGTGGGAGATTAATGCCTGACCTGATTTTCTCCAATTATTCCTGGTTTAAGTGGGTTGAGAATTTCTAAAAAAATCACTATATAATCATCCAATATTACATCCAATTTTAATTACCAGCCGACTTAATTGATTTAAAATTATCTATTAAAACCTGTAATTAAATTGTACTTTAATCGACTTTACAATTCATTTCGACCTATTTCGTGCATAGTTAATAAATTACATATATTACTCCAACCATGTAATGTAATTTAGTAGCTACCATTAATTAATTATTCTAATAAAAAAAATAAAAATTGCGATTATACGCAAATCAAAATTTTAAATTAAGAGTAATTAAAAATACGCTTGATACCCAAATACCGGATGTTCGCGTCATTTCAAATTTCCGCGCTTTTTTTTTGGTTGAGAGTCATTGTTCTCCCACTCCGGGTGATAACACTCGCACCCTCTAGATTCGCGGGGGGTTCGTTCTAGGAACACGAGCGCTATCGCTCTCTCTTGTTGCGGCCACCGTCGGGGTAAGACCTCTCCCCAGGATCTCCAGGTAACCCGCGTTACGTCGCGCCCGACCGCGTGGTAAAGCCCTTCGCGTTTGCTCTCGCGTCCATTAGAACCGCTTTCTTTTCGATTCGCTTCCTACACACACACTTATTATTATTCAATAAATCAGAACCAGTTTTGTTAATAGCGTAAACGGTTTCTTTTCTTATTTCCTTCACCTCCTAATACCCTTTCCTCTCAACGCTCGCCCCATTGTTGTAAAACAAAGGCGACAACACCGGAAAACTTTCAGCGCACAAACTTATTAATTTAAACAATTTCTCTTCAACTCTATTTCTCTCACTCTTTCTCTCTTTCACTCTCACTCTCTTTCTCTCTCTATGTAATATGTAACGTAAACCACGTACACGTGCACTACAGTACGAGCAAATTTTCAATCAACATCACCACGACCTGTGAAAGAAATTTCCAATCCCGATTCGCACGAGTAGCTCTTAAACGCTTGTTCTCTCATTAGGCAAATTGATTAAGTCGCTTTCTCTCTCTCTCTCATTCTTTAACACACCTTTTCTCTCTCTTCTAAACTATTGGAATACCCAACGTGCTTCTAAGTTTCAAAAGATTGCGCCGACAGCGAGACGCCATAACCGTTCTGCGCATCTGCTCCCGCTACGACGGTCTCGTAATAATCAACGTTTGTATATTCATTAGCGCTACGTGGATATACACACATATAACGCACTATAGACGCTTTGAGATGAAAATTTTCCACGCAGTGTATGCGATGCGATGAAAAAAGAGAAGTTATAGCTTTTGCAGTGTAAATTCGGTTCAAGTTTCCGTTTGGTTGATCTCGTTTATATAAACGTCAGAGGCGAACGCATAAGAGGAGGTTGAGAGGCAGAGCGACAGGTTTTCGGGTGTAATTAAGAGGGCGTATAGATCAGCGAGTGCCGGTGGTTGCTAATAGCGCACGCGCGATTCTCCAGACTGAATGCGCCGAGTAATTGGCGACGGCGGTACTGCGGTATAGAGGTGGTAGTAGTGCTGCTGAGAAGCAGACGTTTCGATTTATGCAAATGATTTTTCCTCGTGGTTTCCGAGTTGCCACACAGATGTTACGAGTCTCGTGTTGTACTGGATTTTGAATGGTTTTGATAATATTATTAAAAGTAAATTTATTTAATTAATAAAGAGAGTACACACATCCTCTGGGAAGCGGATTTCAGCAGTGCTTTGAGAATTAATTACTGGTATTTTTAACTGAAGCTCAGTTGTCTTATTCTAACAATCTAATTTGCTCCATTGCATTAAAAATGATATCTTGTTTTCTTTTTAAGTAAGTCTGGTTTTCGAATGCTGTGTACTCTTTTTCTAAATGGATAATAAATAAATTCTAGAATTTGTTTTTCGACATTTAAAATTTGTCTTTTGAAATAGAAAAGTTATGTTACGAATTTTCAAATTTTCCAATACCATTAATACATTGTATTTTTTAAGGCTATTGTTATTAAATAGTTGCAGCATTATTTGTGTTTATATTCAACAACTATTTTTCAATAAAGAATGTTGAAGTTTTACTCTCGTTTGTTTGGTTTAAAGTTTCAAAAAAAAATTTTTTCTCAATTTCGCTATTTTGTTTGATAACAATCTTTATTATTCTTCAAACTTTACCGTGTAAGACTGTAACAGAAATATTTTATTTGAACGAAGTTCTGTCGAGTTAAACAAAAAAAAACTATGTTGATTCGTTTTTTTTTTCGAAAAAATATTGGTACAATGTAATTTTTTGACAAATATACGCGTTTCGATTGCCTACCCATGTGCATTTTGAAAAACGAGTTTTGCTACAAATTTAGATCGTTGAAAAATACTTCGATCTCTGATGAATTGCATTATAACTCCTTTTTGTTTTTAATTTATCTGCTTTCCATTGTCACTATCGCAATATTCATTAAACGAAGATTGAATTATTTAATTTCTAGTTATGAACACACACATACACACAGACCATTTTATCATTTCACGAAATCTCGGTGTAACTGGGAGCTCACGTTAAAATTTGAACTGCTCATGATTGACCATTTAATTACTGTATCTATCATGACCGCAAATCAAAATTGATGTGTCACTCGACTACATATAAATTTGTAATATAAGCGTTTTCATTAAAAATAATAATCTTACAGATAATAGTATAGAATAGCAATTAAACCATTAAGGTTCTCTTGAATTTTGAATCTTTCATCGCAACACAACCCCGGTTGGTAACATACATGTATATATATATATCCACTCAAAAACCAACCCCAAACCCTATATGTATATCAACGAGACGCATTTCCCAAACTCCATCGAACAACGCTCGTTCCCATATCCCTGCATCCCCCATTCACTCCCACCTCCCCCCTCCCACTGTCGTAATTTCGCGCCTTATCTTTGACAACTCCGCGGACCGTAAACCCGAAACGTCGCATTACTCCGCATATGTATGCATAAGAACCACGAGCACTAAAATCCGACTATCGTGTGCACTCCCACACATATACACACGTATATATACGTATTCCTCTCGTCTGGGTGAAAAGACGGAGACTAGATAGGATAACAAATCGAGCCAGCGTCGCAGAAATAAGAGACGACAGGAAGTGTGTGTGTGTGTGTGTGTGTGTGTGTGTATATATATATATATATACATATATATATATATATATACGTAAAAAGCTTCACCCGATGAAATTGCGGCCGATAGCGCGTATTGTTTCCTTTCCAACAGACAGAGAGAAAGAGAGAAAATGCAGTCGACCATGTATATGAACACGCATCGGCGACTCACGACGTCTTACGGATGGACAATTCGTGATTTTATTTCGTTCCATAGGATACGATGGGGGGGGGGGGGGAGAAGAGAACAGTTTGTTGCAATTACGCGCAATTAAAGGCGCAAATCGAGCCTTAAATAACGACTGGGAGGCGGGGTGCTGAACAGCGCCGTCTTTATTTACGCACCGTGGAGAGCCTTAATTGCTTGCAGGAAGCGTGCACAAGCGCTTGCACGGTGAATATTTGTAATTGCGTTGTCGAAGTGGTGGGAATGCGCCTTTTTTGAAATTATTACATGCGTGTATTTCGAGGCTGGCACGCGTAAATGTATATGTGGAATTCTACGGAAACATTGTCCTAAATTGGTTCAAAAAACGACCAAAAAAGGAACACCTCTGAAATAATTATTTTCTTATACTATAGGTCGTAGAAGAGTCAATAAGAACTTAGAACCGAAGAAAACGGCCTTGTGTCACTCTTTTATCGTCAAATCAATTTTTATAGGAGAATTTAACATGGGAAAAATTTGACAAAAAGTAGTCACTAATCATTAACCAATATTAACATTCCAAATATGTCAACGAATTTTTTACCCTGCAGTAATTAAAGTACAAGGATAGAGCTCCAATTTAAGCTAAAGATGGTTAGAATCGGACAATTCAGTGAAAAGATACATACATTTAATAATAATAAAATTACGAAAATGAGCGTTTTTCTTCTGAATTCGCGAAATTTTTCAGATTTTCATTGTTTTTCATCATTTTTTTACGATTTTCAAATGCATCTAACTTTGCACTGAATTGTCCGATTTTAACCATCTTTAGCTTAAATTGAAGCTCTATCCTTGTACTTTAATTACTGTATGGTAAAAAATTCGTTGACATATTTGGAATGTTAATATTGATTAATGATTAGTGACTATTTTTTGTCAAATTTTTCCCACGTTAAATTCTCATATGAAAAATTGATTTGATGATAAAGGGGTGTCATAAGGCCATTTTCTTACACGGAGAAACTTTCAGGGAAGGAGACGTCCTAGCTAGTCCATCTGTTGTACGAAACGAGTCATTTGATTTGAATTACGAGTGTATAGGACCGCAGCAGTCCTAGTGTAGTGCTTACGCGTACCTACAGTGGCGCTGCGGCAGTACGAAAACAATCGTGCAACGGCTTTCCGAAGCACGTTTCGCCGAGAGTCGGAGTGTTTGATATTGAGTAGAGCTCTGTACATCCCACGTATAGTATTGCATTCGTACTACACCTGTGGAGCAGCAGCTCTTCCATAGCCAAGGGCGGCAGCGGTCCTAATTTAGAGCGGCTACAACTTTAACATTGTAGAGTATTCGGACTTCCAAGCGAAAGTGGCACATCTGGTGGCAATATTTGTAAGTGCTGTAAGTTATACCAAAACAAAGCACCTTAACCTTAAATTAAGATTGAATTGCTAGATGCACCAGCCTGACAAGCGCAATTTGCTTCAATTATTTTGATTTGATTAATTTTGTTTATACTTATATTTATCTCATGGGGGTAATTTGACAAAGAAGTTGAGCGTAAACAAAGCGCAAAATACTGATCAACCTCGGATTTTAATGTATTACACAATCCACATAATAAAATGTGATTTGAATTTAAAATTCTACAACCTTCTTCAAAAGTTTGACTACCCCCATTCACAAAATTTACTAATTCATAAATTTTTACCGCTGTCTCGGCCATTTTTATTGACAATAAAAATACAGACATTTCATTTTACTTAAAACTAATATTCCAGTTTAAACTTGCCTCATTATATTACGTGACCCTGGTATAACTTACAGACCCGATGGAGGCGACCCCTCGTGGAACTTGGAAGTCCGAATAGGCTACTCTACCACTAGGAAGACTCATTTCCTGAAAGTCACTCCGTAGTTGGTTCTAAGTTCTTATCGACTCTTCTATGACCCATAGAAGAAGAAAATAATTATTTCAGAGGTGTGCCTCTGAATTTTTTTTCGTCGTTTTTTGAACCAGTTTAGGGCAAAGTTTCCGTAGAATTCCACGTATGTATATATGATATGGTTGTAAAGTGCGGGTTTTACGTTATATTTCGAGTCTAGCACAATTGAATTATCGGAGGGAATTTAATATTCGCACCAGTACGTGCACGTTTTATTTTCGAAACATAGCGAGAATTATTTGACCTCATCTTGCATTGTGACGATAATGTTCATTTTTCTTTTGTCAAGTGTAATGAACTTCAATTGTATATTTGATCGAAAAATGCGAAATAGGAGTTTAGTAATATTAATAAGGTTGGCGTTGGATTTCTTAGTGATGGTGAGATAAAAATTCGATGATAATTCGAGAGTTTAGCAGAATTTTTTTAAATCGAATGAAAAAATTTATAAAAAATACATTGTTTTATTTGACTTTGAAACCTTTATCATTTAAGAATATTTGATAGGCAGTAGAAGCATATTTTCAGAAAACCGATATTTGATTCTCTGTAAACGTAGAAACCGAATATTTTTCATACATATACCAAATGTGTGTCAAAACAGAAGAATTTATTATTTTTACATTTAATCCACAATATAAAGCTCAACTGGATTCCAATTCATTTCGATGTTATTACATCACTATATAGAACAAATTTAAACATTAATATCGTACCATCTATATAAAAACACAAAAAAAAGTATTACATTCCATTTCCAACGGGTTCGTTCTTTAATCAACAAAACTGCACTAATTGCGATATCACAACCGCTTCAATATCATCTCTAAAACTCCCTCTCCCACCACCTCTTGAACGGCAAATCCAATAAAATCTCCCATTTACCCCTCGAGCATCTTATACCTGGAAGCACCACGGGTTAAATACCTCTCCTACTCTATCCATTCAAGCCACGGGCCATACATCTTATCTTTCTCTCACTTTCTCTCGTTCTCTTTCTCTTGCCGATTCCACCTCTCTCTCTCTTCTTCTGCTTAATCTCCGCACCTTGTACACGCTCCCACCGCGCCCTCCAACTTTTCAATTTCATTAGACACCTTGGCGGTAGTCCTTTCACATCCGCGCCGTGCAATTACAGGATCGCCGTCACGACTACACCTCTGTCAATTAACTTATCTTTTACTCACACCTATATATACGCGGTCTTCTCTCATCAGCCGCTTGCTATTTGCGCGTTCATCTATACTTATATATATATACCATAATACATAGCAGGAAACGAATCGCGCAGAGTATACATAGATATAGGGATCGATTCGTAAATGATAATGGATAGCCGATAAAAATTAATGACCACGCGGTAGCGAGCTGTAAAGTTTCTCTTATTCTCCCTCGACCTCGCGCTCGATTAAGCGCTCGTGCTTTCTTATTTCACTCTTTTACTGTTTCTTTGCGTGTTTTGTTACGGCGCTGATGGAATCGCACGCAAAAGTAGAATAATCCTTTGTTTGGAATCTTCGCTTATATACACCGCATTCATCTATCTTTAACTCTGAACCTTTTGCATTGTTCCTTATCGAACAATTTTTTTTTCAGTCGCGCCCGAGGATTGCGCATTGTTTACTCACTTTTCTCTTTTTATCGTTGCCCTGATATAAAAGTGCACTCATAATTGCGTAATCTTTAATTGACGCTCGTTTGCTAATGACAATATCGACGCTTCCATATATACATATATATAATATTACCAACAAAATTTGCCCCCTCGGGGTATTCCTTGGCATTTATATATATGTGTGTGTGTATATACATTTTAAGGTCATTATATTTACGTAAGCATGCAGCGACTGAATTATTCGCAAAAATTATTCGACGTATACCCAAAATCCATTTATTCAACTCTCGTTCAGTCGCGCACAAAACGTTCGATTAATAAACACACATACGCGCGCGTGCCAGAGATTTCCGAGGTAAACTGCCACGTTGAATAATTACCAATGTAAATTCGTCGTCCGGCCGCGCTTCGCCTGTTATATATATATATACAGACAAATCGTAGAGAGAGAGATAAAATCGTTGAACACACATACGTACAAAATACACAGCATACTCGCGATAACAAAATTATAAATATTTAAAAGCATCATTTTCCCATTCTCTGTATCCTGCTTCATATATATATACAATATAATACGTTTCACCCTACACACGTAACCATTACACTAAAAAATCCATGCCCGTCTGGTGGTTAAAATTCATACCGATAGATGCATGAACTCTATATATATATATATACGCGCAGCAATTGATTTTCCTAAAATCTCTGCGCATGTATACGATGTATATGCACGCGTATATAGCTAACATTCCCAATACATACGATCCTTATACGCGGCGTGGCTCTCACTCGCGAGGTTTAATTGACAGCAGCAGCATGCCCGCGTACTGGTCTTGCATATAGGTGTACCAGTGCGCATTACTGCGGCCTTTCAACCGTCATTTCGCAAATGCGCGCGTATATCCCGGTTTAGTATATAGGCAGCAGCAGAGAGAGAGAGAGAGAGAGAGAGGGAAGGAGAGCATAAAGAACCTCTCTTTACACGTATATATAATGCGTTATACGGCTACGTATAACACACACACACACACACACACACACACACACACACACACACACACACACACACACACACACACACATATATATATATATATATATATATATATATACACACGATTTATATAGGTATGCGTGTGCGGTGTATATGAAGGCTGTAGTAGTCTCTTTATACGCTCGCGTAAACGTATATACGCGCTCACTGTTGCGAACGAAATATATATACGTTGGATGTGCGTATATATATATATATATATATATATATATATATATAGGGCCGAGTTTAATCAACACTCGTACCCTGCGCGTTCTCCCTGCGTCTCTTTTTCCTTTACGCGCCTGGTAGCGTATGAATGAGCGCGCGGACACGCGGAGAGAGGTAGGGCTGAACGTATGCTTTTCTCTTCACGCTCGTTTACGCTTGTATATGTATATATATATGTATTCCCAACGGTGCAGCAAGTCTTTAGGATCACGTGTGGACGCAAAGAGAGAGAGAGAGAGAGGGAGGGAAAGAGCCTCCCGCGCAATTAGTCGTAACGAATTGTCCCGTTTTGTTTATGAATGTGCTCTCACCCTCTCGCTATTCCGCTCTCTCACTCTCTCTCTCTCTCTGCAAACACACGCAGCCGTAGCTACGTATATACACAAGGAGTTATGCATAGATGGGCATATATACACGCGTTAGCTCGATTTGCGAAACTCATTAAGCGGCACGGACACGAGCAGCAATAGCAGTAGCCCTTAAGTGGTGTATAGCAGGATGTAAGAGATGACTATATATATATAGCTATAGCTGTATATATACGTCGTTATGTATATCGGGTAAGAGAAGGTAGTAGTAGCGGGTGGCTATCAGCTTCGACCGATTTTGCCGTGGATAGGAACTTTGCCAGCGCCGCAGTTGCCGAATGCGATCTACTGTAGCCTATACGTTATATATACCCTGATGTACATACAGGCATATATATATATATATATATATATATATATATATACTAGTGTACAGAACGTCGATTTGCCGATAAGCGAGAACGCTGATTGCCTCGCGAGGTTGGGTTAACGAGGCAAGAAGCCGGATGTGTACGCGAACCTAGCCTGTGAGGCTTTGCCTATTTGTTTCTGTTTTTTTTTCAGTTTTTGTTTTCGCCACAGCTGCGTCAAGGGCGAGGTGAGGGGAGTTCGATGGTTATTTTTTTTTTGTTATTGGCTCGAGGTTTTTTTTTCGCGATATAGAGAGTAAGGGTTGAGCGCTGTTATCGAGCAAGTTGTACCTATATAGCTTTGTTGTGGCGCGAGAGGTGAAATATTGGCGCTCTGCTCATGTGTATAGATATATTTACGCTGTCACGCGATGTTTTGTAGTACTACTACTATACTGTTACTACTGGATAGTTTTATTTGCGGAAGTTTCAATTTTAGCGCTTGTTTTCTGGTAGTATAACTGGAAGGGAAAGCAGTTCGTTCAACTCGGATGGAAATAAATGGTTTTCGCAGTTTGAGTTAGCGTTGTACATGTGAATAAGGATATTATTGGTGATGCTGAAAGTTGTGAATTGGGAAATTAAATGTTAGTGTTAAGTTTTTGTATGATTATTTTTGGAATTATTTGGTGTATTTGAAAAATAAAAAGTTAGAAAAGTATAGTAATTCGTTGGAACTGTAAAAGGTAGCATTATGTCTGACTGTAACCATGCATTATCTACTTAAGCATATTTAGATGTTTTGGGCGTTGATCTTGTTGGCTTGAAAATCTCTTAGTCATTTTTTCTCGTGTGCTTTCTTTTTCTATTGGATTGTCACTTTTACTTTGAAAATTGGTTTTCAATAAATATATAAAGCAACTAAATTCTCCGATAAAAGTTGCCTGTAACGGTAAGCGTAAATTGTATGAAAAGCGATAAAATTTGAAAATTATATAAAACTTTTTTAATAATTTTCGCTATTACATGGCGGCACCTGGGAGTAGATAATAAAATTTTTGTATCGGTAAATTTAATATAAATTCATGTACTGCTGTATAAACAGACACATATCGATCACAGGTGGTGAAATAACTTCAATCGAGCGTGCGTTGATTGGAACTGTTTCGCTGACGTTGAAATAAATGAACAAATTTTTTATCCTATATGTGTATAAATGTGGTCATCGCTCGATCGCGCGCTGTATTATATCAATTCAAATTTGACAAACTGTCGATGCCTGGAAATTGACGTACAAACGCGCGAGAATTGCATTTTTATACACCATTTTTAGATTCGATGAATTATATCGAGCCGCCGCACTATTTCAAACAGCAGAAGACTCTTGACAAGTCTGCAAGATTTATGATCACGCTAAACAACATTTGAAACGTGAAAGCAGGAGTAATTAATCCAGTCAAGCAGCCATTTACCGCCAGCAATATTACTGAATAAGATACAACGAAGAATTCACGAGAAATAATAATAATAATCCAATTCAGCATGCTATCCGGCTATTTACAACGAGCAACTTTTCTAAAATGAAATTATAAACTCCCCAGGCTACTCCTCCTATATCCTTCGCTTCTCTGATAAAATGCATTTATCAAAGTTACGATATTAAAAGCTAGCGAGGACCTCGAATAAACATCGTTAACGCATAGGTATATACTTCTCTACCTCCATTTCTCATGTAATACAATTAATCGTAACACAAAACGAAATTCACCGAGAATTCGAATACGCTCGCACCTTCGCCCGTTGAAATACAGAAATTAAGACGAAGGTTCTGCTTCCGTTACGACTGCTGCGGCAGCAGAAGCAGCATCAAAGTAACGTACAAGTAACAGGCAGCTCCTATATATATATAAGCTATATGCATATACATATAGTGTTCGTTCTCGGAAACTAATTTAATATAAAGTTGCGACTAATCAAACTACGTTGAACTGCCGTTGAAAATGCGGTGGTTTCCCAGGCGTCGCAGGCAGAGGTAAAGGTGTGCGCGCGCACAAACGATTATTATGACGCGAGAGCGCGCGTTTTGCTAAATGCGTTTTGCTTCTAGATATATATGCCTAACTTTACGAGAGAGAGAGAGACAGAGAGGGGTAAACTTATAGCGTCAAAATGATTAATATTTCTACGAACGTACGGTGTGCAGCTGCTGCTGCGTAAGCGAGTTAGCCGTAGAGTTGGAAACTGCATGCAGTGCGGGCGTGCGAAAGGGTTGAGAAATGAGGCGGGTATTTTGTTTTGAAGTTAGGTTAGCGATACGTTTTGTCTATACGATTGTTGAATTGGCTTTAGAAGAGGATATAGGAGATACGTTTGTATGGTTGGTATTCGAGTTGAATTGTTAGCTGCGTGAAGAGATTTCAAGTAATTTTGGTTAGTGGCTGCGCTGAAGTGAGGTATGGTTTTGATATAGTAAGTAACTTACGACAAGTTTTCGGAGAGCTAGAGATTTTAATTATCAAAAAATAAATAAAATCTCTAAAGCATTTGATGAAAATGTTTGTAATCTGTATAACTTTCCTACCGGTGACTTCATCGAAATACAAGCACCAGCCCAGGATCCATGCAACTTATTTAATTTAGACTTTCATCTGACTTTCTTGCTAGTAGTACAGTTTTTCCGAATGCATCAAAAAGATTCGACTAACGGACTTGAATATTTCATTTTCCTCGTTGTGTACAAACTTCACTCGTAAAGAAACGATCCAATTGCATTTACTGCAAGCCGTTTCATTCGCATTCGTGAAAGGTCGAAGAGTTAAAAATTTAAAGAACATTAATAGAATTTACCGTCGCTGCATAACTTTTGCCGTAATTATACCGGACTATTACGCGCAACTGAGGTTGTTAATTTAATAACAACTCTTCTGCGCCTTTAATGGTGCTGTAAATTCACAAACAATTCTAACGACGTAATGAAATTTCGCGCAATACACTCGCGCCCGCACGCGAAAAATAATTAAAACTATACAAAGCTTTTGAAGATATGTTGACTTTAATTAACGGAGATAAATTCGACTAATTTATTTAAGTTCATTAGGTAAGGTGGATTGAAAGCTTAGCGTGGATCCATTATGACGTAGGAAATTCGCTTCTATGATAGTTGTTTCGATCGTTTATATTTGATAGCGATAGTTTTTGTTGGGTAATAGTAAATTATATATAGACTGTGAATAAATCTTTCGATTTTATTATACTTTCTTATTAACGAGTATAGACATTTAAGAGATTTAAATGATATAAGGGTATTATGAATTGTCTTTCTATAATAAATCTTGTTATTCAATAATTTTATCGGTTATAAAGTCAAAGACTCGCAAAAGCTCTCTTTATCCTGACAATTATTTTAAATTATTCTACTTATTATTCTTTGAAATACAATGAAACATTTTTTAAGACAAGAAGGAAACGAATCAATCTTAATTTACCGAGTTCTCTGCACGTGGTGTGCATGCACAATAAAGCATTTCTAAATTAAAAATAATAACCCAGAAAAATTCTCTAGTATTATATATTTTTTCACCAAAAATTATTCCTTATATAAATAATTGTTCCACCTCACAAAGTACGTTATCACAACATTATTGATAAATTTCCATTACCTAAGTTTTCTCAATAATTCAATTAATCACAACTAGCTAAATATACCTCGCTCCTAACGTCGCTCGGAAATACAAAAATCTTTTTACCCCTTTTTCCAAAATTTCATATCAATTGTTATTTCTTATTCAACCCTTTATACATATGAACTATTAGGTAGAAAACGGAAGGACGAACTGACTGACGAACGGACGGATATTTCTTAACGCATTTCTTAATACATTTTTCAACCCTTTTTAATTCTTTATTAACCCTTGTTAAACACTTTACTTAACCCTTTACATGATAAAAGACAGAGGGGACGGATCGACATTTTGGCTTTTTAATATTATAATAGAAGAGTTTTCTCGACATGGATGAGACCTTCAACAATGTTCCCAATTTTCTCATTGACACGTCAGAGTCAACGCTCTCCTTAACCTTTATCTTTCCATTTCTAAAACTAAGATTTCCAATTCCCCTTTTCCACTATAAAACTTCTGTCCATTCCTCGAACCCCACACCCAAAAACTGTCTATCACACTATCCCACTTATATCAAGCCAACGCTTCTTCTACCATCCACTTATCCTCCCTTCCTTCCTCTCTCAACCACCGTTCTCAATTAGCACAATATAACTCGTTCCCTGGCTCCCGAAAGTCAGTGCTAATTAAGACGCAACCTCACTCCTCCTCCTTCTCAGGCAAAATTCACCAGCTCTCATAGCAAACTCTCACCAATGTGAATTGCGCCAATCAATCCGCGCCCTTCGCTGCGAAATCGTTGGCAAAAGTTTAACAAGACTCGACTCGCGTACAGACAATAAGCGCGCCTACATATATATATAGAGAAAGATACAGATACATATACATAGAGATAACTTACCAGTAACCACCAGATGAGCGAAAGAGGAACTTTCGACGTTGCTCCCAGTCACGCGATGGACAGTACGGCAGCGGTAACTGGCGTGCGCGTCCGCCGAAGTTACCGTGAACACGAGCAGCTCACCCGTTGGCAGCATGTGGTATTTCCCATCTGCAACAATAGAGACACACTGAATATATACATACATACATACATATACATCTCAACGTATTGTGTGAATTTAGCTAGTACGCATACACATATATATTATACACACACACACACACATATATATATATATATATAGAAATACAGACAAGATAGGAGAGAGAGTGAGAGAGAGAAATCTTAGTCTAGTTCTCGAGACTACAACTTACTATGTACTCCTCGTGAGCATTTACGAACGCTCCCTTGCCACGTCGCGTGATTTTCACACGCGCACGAGAGAGAGAGTTGCAGCAACGAGGATTTGCATAAACGCGAGGCAGGCACGTAACTACCGAATCAAGCCGTGCATTGTCTCTTCTCTTCTTGTGCTCCTGTGCATTCGTAGATGGATATATATATATATATATAGATATATATATATAAATGTGTATGTGCGTACACACCTCGAAAGGGGAAAGTTGTCGGGCGAATGCTATCGTTAAGACTATAGCGACGTCGGTGCTTGATTATTGTGCGCCAGAGGTGCGAATTTAAACGGATTCGCCGGGTATGTGGAAGTGACTGATTTTTTTTTCTGGGTAAGAGAGTTTGAGGGGTGTGGGTACTGTTTCATTTGGGATATAACAAAGGACCGACGATGAGAGTGGTTAGGACGTGAGGAGGATGAAGAGAAACGTTGGATTATAAATGTAGGAAATAATGAGGGATGAGATGTAGTATATAGTAGTTTCGTAGCGGTGATTTTTGGTATTTGGAAATAATGAATTGATAATAATAAAATTCTTTGTTAATTTAATATACTGCCGTTGTAATACTTTATTATTAATCATTGACGTTCCACGAATTTGATCAATGTCATAAATAACTTTCTAGTAAAGTAATATTTATGTATTTACGTAGAATTGCGCTGAGAGACAATGAAGTTTCTCTCTCTGTGCAGTTACAAAAACTTCAGGTTTCATTAGTATAATATAAGAAATTGTACCCCCAGGCAGTCCGGTATAGCCACATTGTTCCGTATTACTTTCAGTACATAATATTGTTCTCCCACTCTTTTTCTCTATCAGCTGGCGGCCGTGTACACTGTACCCGCGTCTCTCGATATCCAGGTCAAAGCTCACCCCTCTCTCTCTCTCTTTCTTTCAAGCACGAGCATTTAAAAATCACGGGAAAAAAATGTTGCAAGTATAAACATTTCGTTATATCATTGTAAAACGTACGGCGTGTATATAACGAGCGCGATAACTTTTCACTTCGGAATTCGCCTTTTAATTTCGCACGATTCTCCCGGTGGGTAGAAGGTGGATACGAAAATAATTCCCAACCATTTAAATTTCACCCTGTGCGGCTGTGCATGTGCGCGTGCACAGTACCATGGAAAAAAAAGTTACAGCAGCAGCAGCTGTCGCCCTTTGGGAAGCGAATGTTTGTAAAAATAATTTGGCCGATTTAAATTTCAACGCTGTGCCCAGTCCGAAGTCCATTGAACGAGAAATAAAATATACACGAGAGGAGGAAGAAATAAAAAGAGACTCTGTGAAATGAATATGGACAATTCGCGCGTGGGCGGGGCTCAAAGAGCATATATATATATAGACATCATTTTTTTAGTGTGGCGCTCTTGATAAACGGCATTTCTAAAATCAGGGCATTGTGCTTAATTAAAATTTGAAATTCCCATCTCTTTTCCTCTCTCTCTCTCTCTACCCGCGTATTTTTTCTCCCACCTCTTCCTCCTCCTACACCCCCGTTGGATTGCCGTATGCAAATCTCGGGATAAAAACAGAGCTGCTCGTTCACGGTAGGGGGCATTGATCGACGCGAGAGAACGGAAGTGCTCGCGGCGGAATAATGGAAGTGGACCCGGAGGTGGGAAGAGTGCGAGAGAGAGAGAGAGACCCTTAAAAGTCGATCTATCGAGATTCTCAACTTTTTCGTTCACAGAGGCCAGGGTATATAGGGACGCGAAAAATGTCACGCCTCGCGGCTTCGTGAGATGAAGGCGACGACGATTTTTACGACGTTGATATTTCGCTGCTGCTGCCGCGCGCTCGCGTGATTTTTGGAGCGACGCGCGCGCGGAGGCAATGTGGTAAACAAGTCGGTTGGCTGTTTGCTACGGTACAGGAGGAGGATGGGTAAGTGTGACAGGTTGAGGCGGCTGATTTTTATGGAGGATGGGGAATGTAGGTTGCGAGGGCTCTCTGTTTACGGCCAGTTGTTTTTATTTTTGGGAATGGAGGTAAGAGACTTGGCAGAGATGCATTCGGTGATTTTTATGGATTTGACGGTAGGCTTGAAGTTTTAAAAATTGTAGATTAATAATAGTATAATGATAGTAATGTTGTAACAAAATATTAAAGTATAACGATAATAATAAATAATAATTAACTCATACAGTAAAACGCAGCAATGAAAATATGATAAATGAATTTAAAATTAAGTTTCAAAAATAAAAATTCCTCAATTAAACTACAGTATTACTGTGATTATTTTCACAAAAGTTTATTTTAACATTTTCATTCTTTAGTGTGACACAACGAATATGAAATAATATAATGTTTTCAATTTATATTGTTTTAAAAATTTATAATTTTCTTTCTATTGTCAAAAATAAAGTGAGAAAAGCGTTCTACTTTCTCACTAACTAAAAGTCGATTAAAAAAAACTCGATTCCTTTTCAAAGCTATATATATATGTTGCGAGGAATTACCCACTTGATGTCTCTCACTATAACAAAGCGCTTTTTAACCTTTCGAGATTAATTTTTCTATGTCAAAATAACTGTACCATTTAACATTGATATTGTTGATAAGCCTTTCAGAAAATAAAACAAAGCGAAAATCATCTTGTTTTGCTAGCTTATCGAACCAAACAGCATTACGAGAGGTAATTGTATGTACACTGCATTTATAAATTACATAAATGCAGCGGTTTCATCTGATACTGTACATTGTGTCTGTGAAGGATCAACCTTGTTTGCACAACAAATTGATGTAGCATAAAAAAAAATGAAAACGCTCGTACCTCTATCTATTTCGAACCCAGTTTTAATTTTAATCATCACAATTCAATCCGCACGGGGTCAGGCGACAAACGAATTTTATATAATCTGGCAACTCGTCTGCACACGTGTTACGCCTGTACAACAAACGAATTTTTCCGCAAACATCAAAGGAAAGGATACGCGTTGCAAAAATTGCATCCTCTATATACACACGCGAGCACTGGCGCTTCCAAATTTTAATTACAAAATTAATTAGACACATGCGCGCGCACGAGCTTTACGTGACACACATGAAGTCGTCTGCGCGATGCCTTAATCGCTCGAATAAGTGTATGTAGTAGTACAAACTATCGTCGATAGCAAAAAGACAGCAAGAGAAAAACAGAGAGGAAGTTCCTGGAAGGTATGCACTAGTTAGCTTCATTACCCGGAATCAGTAATTATACGATAAATAATGAAAAAAATAATGAGAGAGTGAGAGTGAGAGAAAGAGACAGTATAAAAAGAAAAATTTGAGGGTTAAAGGGACAAGTGCGTGCAATCGTATAATATCTTCGTTCCCGTATAAAAAGGATCGGAATCCGATTGAAAAAGATGGTATCTCGGCGGCCGGTTAAAAAACATGGTATCTCGGAAGCTTATTTTTTTTTGCTCTGATTTAGGTTGGCAAAACTGATCAAATATGTTCAGTATTTGATTTGAGATGTGATCAAATAGACTTTATTTACACTTCTATCAGAATAAAATATATTACGATTATAGTACGAATGTTTCTAAATGAAAGAAAATTATTTTAGAGTAAAAAATAATTAACAAAGCAATTAATCTAACATGAACATTAACGTAATATTATTTTTTGTGGCTACTACATTTTACTATACCTATATTACACTTAGTCAAAATGTATTATGTTTAAAGTGTATAAGTCCAATCTTTATAATTACTAAAATAATGACATCCCGATTTATTGAGATTTATTTGATCAGTTTTGCAAACCTAAATAGGAGCAAAAATTGAGCTTCCGAGATACCATGTTTTCCAACTGGACTTCGAGTTACCATGTTTTCCAACCGGACTCCGACTTATCATTTTTTCCAACCGAATTCCGAATTACTGTCTTTTTATACGGGAGCGACGATATGTTCTTATAAGCTGGATACACGGTAGGATGGAAGTTCGGAGGGATGGATGAAGTTAGTTGTGTGTGTGTGTATACACCTTCACACACGCACATATGTAGCTGTGGCTACATTCGCGTGTACATATTGGGAAGGGGAAAAGTCACACGTGAGCTTTGTTTACGGGTTTTCCGATATTTCGAGCCGTTCCCGCCGCCACCATTGGTTGTTGTTGTTCAAGTAAATTTTTAACTGGTGTTTGCACGTCGTAATATGATTCGGAAGTTGAGAACTTTATTTTGCTCGCGTTTTACCATATTGCTTTAATAGAGATGTATTTAACGATGATGTATGTAACGTATGTATGTTTTCAGATATTATATGGATTTATTTAATCAGCATCAAAGCTATTTGCAAAGTTGTTTCCTTTGTGCTGCTTAGATATACGTAAATGTAATGTAACGAGGTTCCGTGAGTATTGGATTTTATACACGTATTAAATTAAAGTCGTGACGGAGGCATTTGATTCACCTAGAAATGTATTATGCGTGTTGTAAGACGAGGGCAATGATAGTTTTAAGGCTCTAATTTTAAATCGAGATCGATGAAATGGTTACGAAAATTTACTATAAATTAGACTTCAAATTTTAAACTTAAAAAACTGTAGAAATGAATTTGAAAAAAATAACTTTATCAATCATTGAAGAATGAAATATTCCAAGAAATTTATTGTTACAAATATAAATCTAAAAAACTTATTTAAAAAATCAATATATATTAAGTATTCGAAAAAAACATTAAACTCTATTTTGTTTAATTTATATTTTAATTAATTTTAAAATCTTTTGCATTACCATATAAGTATAAAATTTAATCTCTGCAATTGTAAATATACATGTAAATTATTCTCTTGGAGAATACGTCAACCACGTATATTTTCGCGAACGCATTACATAAACTATAATAAGATGTAAACGCTATCTTCCAATAGCAACATTATCACATATATGTTGTCTTATTATTATAATTCAATTTCGCGCACATACTGTTCAGCAACGCTTAACGAATATTTTGAATTCTTCCAACCATGACCCAGGCTATAAAACAACTACCTATGATAACTCTGCGAAGAAAAACAAAATTCATTTCAAACGTATGCGCATATACTTTTCCTAGCCCTTGCGTTATTCACCACCATACATACTCAACCCCTCGTACGTCTATGTACGCATTCCGCACAGCGAAACCCATCCTCAAGACCACTCGACCCCTCTCTTCTCTTTCGAAAAAAAATATATCCCGCCCTTCGTGGAAAACTCCTTCTCCCAGCAAAAAAAAACCCGTAAAACGAGAAATCGCACTCGCGAAAACCAAAGTATATCTATATAACCAGCTAGCACGTAGAATTAACATGCAGTTCGAGTAGTAGCGTGCGCGCGTGCGGCTGGCGAATTCCAGATGGTCTTCTCGCAGCTGAACTCGTTAGAAAGCTAAAATTACTTGGTTAAAAGAAAAAAAAAGAGATAGTCGGACGCGCGCGAGCTTGAAAACTTGAATTCCACCTTCGGTATATATATATTCGTAACCGCGACATGATTTATGCGCAAAAACGTCGGAGCGCGTAGACCGGCTATTACATAAATTCATTTCGGCGTGGTTTCAAGAAAACTTCCCACCTTCGTCGTCGTCTCGCTTTTATCCTTCTTCAACCAACGAACCCTCGCGCTATATCCTTTTTTTTTTCTCTCCACGTCCACAGACGCGCGTTAAACCGGAAATCTCGCTTGCCCCGCGTGCGCGCGCGCGCTAAACCGGAAATCTCGCTTGTCGTGGGTAGAGCAACAGTTTTCTCCGCGTATATATATACGCGCGTCGGATTTCTCTTTCTAGCAGGGCGTTTTTCACGAGGGGTAAAACAGTAAAGGAGGGGAGGGATGGCGGTTGAAACTCGTCGAAACTATCTCTCTCTGTGTGTGTGTCGGTGAAGTTGCAGTCGAGGATGAGCATATACAGTGCATTTGTGTTCCCGCGGGCACAAATGAGACTGGCTTTTTGGTTTTGTTTGCTGGCTGTACGTGTATATATGTGTATGGAGCGGAGGTATTAGACTATGGAGTCGGTATATAGCTGTGCGCGAAATGGCATATGGGATTTTGCGGTTAGCGCGTATACCGCTGTACATCGGCGGTTAATTGTGGCTTTGTTCATTTGTTATTGTTGTGGTGCGCAGTACGTATACGGATCATTGAACTTTCTAACTTTTATTGCCAACAAAGATTAGCGCATTACGGTTACCAAATAAAACGCGCAAAAAATTATTCAATTATTAAACTATACATATAAATTTTTTCATCATAACAATGTCTGACCATACCGCGTATATAACTACTTGCACGGTCGTACAGTTATGCAATATTTCTTTAATTTCCATTCAATCGATAACCAAACAACTCACAAGCTATTCAACCTCGAAAAAAACAAAAACGCCTACCTAGACGCAAGCTAGAGCTTCCACTTTTCCCACTCGCGTTTGCGCCTCTCCGTAAAATGAGACGCAAATAAAATCAGCGAGGCCGAAAGCCGCTCAAAGAAGTGCGCGTAGTGGAAGAACCGCGTCGGCGTAGGGTGGTACTTCACTTCCCTCTCTCTCTCTCGTCGAAAAAAGCAGCAGCAGCGACGGCAGCAACAACGAGCAGCGCGAGCTTTCGAATAATTTCAATAGCACGCTCCAGCGGCTGTGCTGCTGCCGCCTGCGCCCTGTAGCTCCCTCCGGTTTTATCCTCTCTCTCTCTCGCTCTCCACCTCACCCTTTGTTTCTCCAGTTCTACTGAGCGACCAAGCGAGTGCGAGAGAGAGAGAGAGAGAGAGAGAGAGAGGGAACGAACCCTCCTCTCCCGCGAAGAATTTCTGGAATAACAAGTACCATGCCGATGGTAATCGGCTCTCGCAGCGGCGCCGTATCGATCTTCATTAGCCGCGGCAGTCCCTTTCTCTCTCTCTCTTCGAAGAATCGAACGATAGACAGGCGGTGGGAGGGAAGAGAGGAGAGGGAGAAGGGATAATAGAGCGCGTCGTCGGCAACGGTAGCTGCTCGATTTCACGCGGAAGGATTAGACGACGACGACGCGAGAGAGAGAGAGAGAGAGAGAGAGAGGTAGTATTGTGGCAAGACGACGCGGTTGCTTTTGTCCGCACTCGCTGCATGGGAGAGAGATCAGGAGCTTTGTTCGTCTTGGTAGAAGAATCTAATTGTAAGTGAAATCTTCTATGAAATTGCTGTCGCCGCAGTTATGTGTATATAGATATATATATGTGTGTGTATGTGTGTGCCCCTGTGATGAGCTCCGTTCAATCTTCTATATTACATAGAGAGAAAATGCTTATCGATTGCAAGAGGAGAGAGAACGTGTTCTATCCGTTTTCTATACGAGGAAACCAGCAAGCTGGCCGCTTCTCTCTCTCTCTCTCTCTTTCTCTCTCTCTCACTCTTTCCTCTTTTCCAACGTGAGGCTTTATCCTCGATTTTACTGTTGTCTTACTCAGCGTTTCTATCCTACGGGGATAGAAAGGAGAGAGAGAGAGAGAGAGAGAGAGAGAGAGAGAGAGAGGGAGGGGGAGAGAGGGAGAGAGAGAGGAAGTTTGCGCGCTTTATTTCCGATGATGAATTTTTAATTCACCGCGGGATTACTATCTCTCTCCGCGCGTTTGTTACCAAGATGAGAGAGAGAGAATGAGTGTATATGTACAGGGAGTAGATGTTTGGGCATCGATTTTCGTAATTAAAAAGGAGCGCCGCGCCACGCGGCATCGGGGTCGAGTATTATTGCGAGACTTGATTGATTGTCGGGTATAGACGAGGAGTATGCGCATGTGTATACGTGAGTGTAGAGAGGCGGCGTGGGAATCGATGCTCCTCTCAATTTGCCAAGCGTGTCGGTGATAATGAAAATAAACGTGAAATCTATAATTATGAGATATATAGGTTTCATTCCATCGTTTGTCTCTATAATGCCCACGCCGATGGTATATTATACTGGCGCAGTATCAGTATAAGTTGAACGTCGTACGGTTCTATCGTTGATCAATGTCCAGTAAATGAACGGGATTTTTGCAAATAATAGTGTGGTTAAATAAAAATAATGGTATTTTATGAGTGTGGGGAGGAAAAAATGTAACGTTAGGAATGAAATCTAATTGTAGCTTCTAGAAATCAAGGAATATTTAATTACAATGTTTGACGAATAAACTTGTAAAAAAACGAATATATGGCAATTCTTCCTTTTTTTGCTAAATTTAAAAAAATAACATTTAAAAAGGTTTAACCAGATTATATACACCGAACAGCGGAATTGTAAAATCGAAATAGTTTCACTCGTTCAAATACTTTTTCATTTTTTTTCCGAATCAAATCGAATTTCGAGTTATTTTACAATACCTCAGAAACAAAAAATGAAAAAATAACGAAAAAATTCCAGCTCCATACGTTCAAAAATCACAATACGAAATCAGTCTTCCTCGTCCGAGGAAAAGACACTCCTTTGCCATCTAGCCTCTCCATCTCCGTAAACCACGGGCGATCGAAAAATCCTCGATACACCTCGAAACCGCGAGAGAAAGAGAAAGAGGGAGAGAGAGAGGGAAAGACGATAAAATAAATCCGACCGATCGCCTAATAGACTCTCTCTCTTTCTTTCTCTTTTTCCTCTGAAACAAATCGCTCTCCCTTTCACTTCCCTCCGCCGCCGCCGCATGGCTCTCGAAGCGTGATTTTTCAAAAGGAAAACGAGAGAAACAAAAGCTCGACGATGAACAAAGAGACATTATATCCCCTTCTCCTCTGCCCATGCACGTATGCGATTGATCCGCGTGCTCGCGTATATAGCCAGAGGCAAAGAGAGAGGGAGAGAGAGGGAGAGAGAGATAGAGAATCGTTGCGGAACAGAGCTCTCACGGCACAGCTGCACGAGCGTACGCGCGCGCGCGGTTTGCCGAGGGGCGTACGCTACCCCGTGAATTTGCATTGTGGGCTGCGGCCGAGCGGAGATGCGCTGCTGCTGCTGCTGCTACTACTACTCCCGGTACGTACGTACACATACAGAGAGAGGGAGAGATCTGGCTTGAACTGTTCTCTCTGCCTCTGTATTTGAGAGTGAGAGAGGCTAGGCTCTAGCTCTGCAGTTAGACCGGAACTTTCCGTTAATTCGCCAGACGTCCGCGCGCGTACCCGGCTGCGCAAAGACGCGCTAACGCACACATGCATACAAAGAGAGAGAGAGAGAGAGAGAGAGAGAGAGAGAGGCTGCTGGTTATTCCCCCGGTGCTTCTGCTGACTTTTGACCTATAGCTTCTCCATACGAGTTAATAATCTACGGTTCGCCGCTTCGTAGTGTGTAGGATCATAACTGTATCTATCTATATATGTATGTATATATTGGTGATATGTATAGATCATTTTAGTAATGAAAAAACTGACTTACCGCTATCGGGAGTGGGGAAAATGTTGAAGGCGGCATCTTGGACCCACGACGTGACCGAGACGTATTCCTTGACGAACGCTGGAATCTCGCAGCGCAGCACCCCCGTGTTACCGGAGAGCACGTAGGCATCGCGCACCTGCACGTCGTATTTCTGTCGTACCACTATATAAACAAAGATGGAAAATTGCCGATGAATAATAATTAATTAATTAATTGTCAGCATGGGATCAGTTAGGTGATATGTTTTGATTGTATATCTGCGAGCGTTTGCAATTATAATGGTATATACGCGTATAGACGCTAATAGCAGCTGTCACAGTCAGAGAGATCGCAACAGGGTTTCGCGAATATTATGGTGGATGGTGGTTAGTAGTTACTCATGAGTCAGTCGATATACAATGTTATAGCGCCAGTGATTGGCATTGGATATTTTAGCTTGTAATTGTAGTTGCCAGGTGAATTTGTTTTTTTCATGAATAATTGAAACTTTTTAACGTTGAAATTTCATGTTACAAGTGAAAATGTAGAGGAAAATAAATATAAAGTGAGAATATAAATGTATGTTCCTGGAAATTTTTACGTATGGCCGAATCCATCTCAAATCAGGTGGTCCGCGTATGCCTATCTCACCGATCATTTTGGGATAAAAGTATTCAT
>JAWWEQ010021872.1:0-28801 GCA_035583055.1 Torymus tubicola | reverse complement strand
GACAGACTTTTTAGTTCGTTAGGAAGACTGTTAAAGTTCTTCAGCGCTACTATGAAACTGTTTTTATTACTAACGACATTTATTATATATACATAAACCTCACAATTTTCAACCTTTACGCATTTTAATATGTATAATGTAATCCCACGTGCATTAAAATTACCTTCAAAATGAAAACAAAAGGAATAAGCCACTTACAAACTGCCAGCGCGCAAAATCCCGCTGCGCACTTTCCCGCTATTTACCTACTTCCACGCGTACATACACACATCCCCCTCCGCCTCCTCTTCCATCCACGCCCAACCTAATCGCAACGCGTATATATATATACCACCACCAGATACTCAACCATTTGCAAAGAGGGCTAATGCACACTTCCGAACGCAGCTATTTACAACGGCATATAGATATATAAACGCACTCGTTTGCTGCACACGAGGAGAGCAGAAGAAGAAGAAGAAGACTTAGAAAAAAAAAGTCTGCACGCGCACTCGCGGATTATACGATGACTAACGAGGCCACCACCCATGTTTGTCGCAGACCAACATTTACGCGCCGACGAGCTGGAAAACGCTTCGCTCTCTCTCTCTCTCTCGCTTGTTCTTTTTTATGGATGCGCACACGCGGTTTGCCGAGGGCTAACAAGCGTATAGAAGCGCGCTTGCATTACTGCAAGCAGAGCGAAATTTATTGGGTTCTTCTTTTGTATGTATATATATATGCGATGTGGTGACGGGATAATAGATTCGCGCAGTAGTTAGAGTAAGGTATGGTGAGACGGTGTATGTATATACACGTGGTTAAAAATTTTAGGGAACACGGTGCGTTGAATATTTAAAAAGTACAGATGTGAGCTGGCTCTGCGTTGTTGAATAAAATATTACAAAGCGGTCAAGCAAGTTCACATTCTTCAATCGAGTTATTTTAAAAGGCAAAGGATATCGACAGGACTGAATATTTATTTCGGGTATAGGTGAAACTTTGACGTTTGATTTCTGCAATATTTATATGTAATTGAGTGTAAACGAAATTTTTGGTATAACTGGATTGATTGAGATTGATTATTTTTTTTATTGATAGTCTATTTTAATAAATTCTTGTATTCTTAGTTCGTATCGGAGGTAGCAGTTCTAATTTATTCATAAACCATAAGAATATAAAATAAGAACCGAAAAGAACGTAAAACGCCCTGAATAAAGATAATATAGGCATACCGTACGTCTGATTTAGTAATCCATCTTTCCGGTGCTATATATGATTGATCGGGCAATATCGAGTGGTCGACCAATAGCCTTCCATTCTTGATTTAGTAATTGCATACAACGCGTCGTAGCTATAAATAGGTACAATAGAGGGAGCTGGTGAATCTATCAGATCTAGATTTAGCTTGGATGATGACCAGACTGTATAACTGCGACCAACATCACGAAACGTCATTCTCATTACCTCCGACGAATATTTTTTTCGCTTTTGATCGCAATTACACTAATCTCAATTTGCTCTTCATGTACAAAAAATAAATTGTAGACCACGTCTCGCATTTACTTGACGATGTTTCAAATTAAAGTCTTTCCGCACTTCACGCAAATTAAAACACCGCCGCAGACCAAACGAAATTCAACAATGACTTTATAACCATATATATACGCACAGCACGAGGTTAATTACATTTTTCCTATACACGCGCATGCGTATATATATATATATAACACATCCCTTTGCCCGCAGAAAGATCGTTAAACGTGCGTAATGGAATTGCCTTTTTTTCGTATACGGATAGAATCCAGCTGGCGACATTAACATTCAAAGAGCAGCGCGCGTTGTTAATTAATTTACACGCATCTTTCCCTCACGTTCCATCTAGTCTTTTGATTAATTAATCTCTGCTGCCGCTGTCAACAATTACATCAAATTACTCGGCACACGTTAAAATTAATCACAATCCTGTGTTGCGCGGTATAGTTGAGGAATTTTTTCGGTTATCTTCTATACAATTGCGCATAATATTGGAATTAGTAATTTCCGCAGAAGACTCGGAGCTTTTTAATTAAAACGCTCGATGATCTTTCGATTGGTGTGCGATGAATGCTTAACGACCTGTAACTGAGTGAGAAAGAGAGAGAAAGAATTCATAGAAAATAATTCATGATTTTACTGATCAAAATATTTGAGTATTAAACAAAATAAATACTATGAAAAGTTTTCGTATTCAAATTTAGAAACGATTCTGATGGAAATATCCAATTCTATTCAGGAGATAAAATTTTTTTAAAATGTTGTATTTATTCATTAACAAAATAAATAAAACATTATTGGAACGATGAAAAAATAGTACCCAACTATTAGAAAAAATATACATTTTATAGATAAAAATTTTTATTCTAATTTCGATGCATTCTTGTAAGTATTCACGTACTTCCAGTAACCTGTGAATTCAGCGGAAAACTATTTCTTGTCAACTATATTAATTTTTAAAATATGCAAAAAGAAATCGAGTCGGAATAAATTCTATTTTTTTTAGTTTTAATTTAGAAGAATATTGGAAAAGGCATTTATTGATTGCCCGAAAAAAGCTGTCCACTTCACTTTCGTTCACAGTGAAGTAAACTCTTTTTCAGCATGAAACTTTATCCTATTCCTACCGTGGTAGCTTAAAATTTCACACAAACCTATACAAGCATTTTATTTATAAATTCAATATTCCAATTCTAATACGTTTTTTTGAATCATCTACTTGTTCACACTACACCTACTATAGTCACTGTAAAACAATTCCTATAAATATACCATTCACTTTCTTTCATCTTTGAAACCACCACAACCAGCAACCCCAACCATGAGTATACGAAGCCACGTTGAAAATCCCGAGACAAAACAAATTTCCCAAGTCGGCAAATCCCTCTATCCGAGATTATCGTAGAAAAAAAAACACACACACACACCTACACGTATTTCTTCTCACTCCCACTGTGCACGTGGTGGTACTAAAACCTCCCTGGACGGTTGAGCACGTAAAGCCTCGACGCTGGCATGCACACGCGAGAGAGAGAGAGAGAGAGAAAGAGCTGCATTGGGGGTGAGAGGGAAGGGGTGAGTAAAAGCAACAGATTGCGCACGACGAGGCACAGGAGAGAGAGAACCGAGGTGATGTTATAGTGGATTGGACGTGAACACGCGAATGTCAGTATGTGGTAGATTTTCGATGGAGGGAGACGCGATTGGGGTTGCGAAGTATTTAGCCGGTGGTTAAGGTGGATTATGGAAACTTTAGATAGGAATATATATCGAATATTATGAAAAATATTTTTTTTTACAAAACGTTCTTGTGGTAATAAGATTCATTAAATATGTGTATACGTTAGTTTTATATTAAGCTTTGTTATCTATTTATATATTGATATATATATACACTCCCTTCGAACATTATATTTTCAAAATCAATATCTGACCGAGAACTAAACAAACCTGTACTGTCATACTATATTTTTACAGAGATTTTTCTCTTATATTCAATAGTCAGAAACCCAATATAGCGGATTAACAATCTACTTAAATTAAAAAAAAAAACAAAATAACAACAACAACTTTTACGACCTCGACTATATATTTCACTCCACACCGTCAAATCACACTACTGCACCCTTTCTCTCTCTTTCTCTACTCAATCTCTCAAAGGGTCGGCGACGAAACAGAGCAGAACAAGAGTGAACGAGGGAATTATCGAAACTTGAAAACCGTCGGTTGCTCTCCTATATACACTATACACCACCACGACCAACATCACCACTGCCGCACCTCAATATAACGAAACCGAACCGAGTATATACTCGTTCATTCGCGCGCGTGTATATAGGAAAGACGCGACGCAAAAGGCCGGCACAAAGCTCTCTCGACTCACGAAGGGGATTGATAAACCTTGAAATATCGATTGCCACTGCTGCTACTGCTGCTGCTGTTCGCTGAAGCTGATTTAATTGGCGAGAAAAGCGCTCCGCGCGCACGTATAATAAACAAAGGACGAGGTTATGCGCAGCAGCAGCAGCAGCAGCAGTGAAAGTATAGCGGCGGCTACACTGTGGCCTATACGCGAGGGTTGAAAATAAATGTGGATAGGTGTGGATAATACTACTGCTGTTGCTATACGGTGGTAGGTTTATTATTTAGGTTCGCGTCGCGTCTTCTTATCTCTCTTACTATATACCGTATAAAATGCGCTGAGGGTGGAAAGGATTTCTTTTTTTTTCACAGAGTTGGGGAGAACGAGAGGGACGTGAGAGACTAATTTGAGTTTTAATTAAATGTCCTGGCTTGGGTGAGGTAGGATGTTTGGCTGGATTTTCCGGCACGTTTGACGTAGTGCTTCTCGTGTAGGTTTGCCTGGTTTATTAAGGAAATTCAACGAAAAAGGGGGAATCCCCCCCTGGGAATAATTGTTGTTTACGGTATACAGAGAACGAGGCGAGAATTAAGTTTACGTTAATATTTTTTGGAGCTTCTTATAATGAACCCTCTAATTTTAGTGTCTGGAATATCTCGCGCACGCGCGTATAGGTATAATATTACATATAAACCCCCGTATATCGATAAGACGATGCGACCTGATTATTCAATGGCTTTGACCGCCTATAATAGACAAACTTGTAAGCGTACCATACGCGATCCGAAAAGCTCGCTGCTGTGATAACCGCGACAACCATGCCTCTTTAAAAATAAAGTAATCGATAATATATTCTATCGCATCGTTAATCCAAAAGCTATACTTGTCTGCATATGCAAATATTATATATATGTGTAAGCGTTTTGAAGGTATGTAGGATGTAGATTTCGATCTGAAATTATATATATAAGGAAAGTGTGAGTGATTTCGTGCTGGCTTATCAGTCTATGTGGTTCGGTTGATGGCACCTTTTGTTGTACGCGCAAGTCTCATTTTGGTTTAGTGAGAGAGACGTATAAAAGCGTTTGTAGGAGACGAGTTAATGACGCGGAATGGCTGCGAGGGTTTGGTAATTGTGTTGTTTGATGATAATGGTAGGATGGTTAACTTGCAAAGTAATATGATTGAAGATTTCGTGCGATATATATATTCTTTCTGAATTAAAATTGGCATACAATTAAAATACTTAGAAATTTTCATCTCGTTCATAATATAAGAACCACTTATTTGTAAGTATTTTATATTTAAGACATACGTACATACGTAAAACCTTAAAACATATTTTATAAAATAAATTTCATTCAATTTATCTTTCGTAGAAATTGCTTGAGTACCTTTAACTTATTATTTACACTGAATATATGCCAAATATGTTTACAATTTACGTCATGAATTTTAGTTTTGGAATTTGACGCGTTCATGAATTATGAATATCCATAATAGTAATTCCAGGAATTACGTATTTCAAGTGGATGTAAAATTTCATATATTCAAATCTACTTAATACAGTAGAGCATACTCCTATACAAAGCACCAGCTTACGTTTATCAAAAATACGAAATCAATAGAAAATACCTGAGCGAAATCTTTCGAAATTCAATCGATTTAAGTATACGTATGCCTGTCTGTATTCTATCACCTTCAATCTCTTTAAAGTACCGCTAACCTATTTCATAATGATAAGTGTGTCAATTCCAACTATACATTATAAACGACCTCGTATATATTAATTTTTCTCGCGCACTGTACAATATTTTTAAAATCTGATTTTATACATATATTTAATATAAAGAATTTTCATCGAAGAAGAAAAATCGTGAACCACGAGGAATAAATTATAGATATGGCGCAGATAAATTCTCGTGTAACTTATATGCTTTTGCGAAATTAAAGTATACGAATTTGAATATAAAATATCTGCAATATTCGTGGGGTTTCGAGCGTCATAAAAGTGAGCTTTATTAAAGTTAACATTAAATGGCGGGAAATACGAGCACTGTAAAATCAGTATCACTGGGTCCCCCGTGATACTGATTTTACAGTGGGGGTTCAGTATATATATTTACGTATTTCGACGAATTTAAATTCAACGGTTTAATATAGAACCTCTCTGTTATATATATCATGATTAAAGCTTATATATATACTTCAGATTAATTTATCATTTTAATCATAAATCTCAATTGGCACTATATACACCTGTTTGGCAAATATCAATTAGTCAAATGGTAGTATTTAGCCAACAATATATACACATGCATCGTAAACAACGAAAACGATCGTATTTATATACACATACACAACCAAATCCTCGCGAAAAATTAATCGAATCACGCGATGCCAATAACAGCCACTTAGGATAACTTTTCCCCAATGTGTACACGTATACGTACCCATAAAATACACAACACCAAAACAATTACGCCCTCACTTTTCTCGCCAGATTCCCTTGCTATCGAGATTATTATAAGCAACGTTGCGTGCGCCACTCGCAGGCATAACGTGTGTGTGTGTGGGGAGAAAGGCAAAAAATATAATACGTTATCTTAGGAAAGCTTTTTCCTCTTCTCCTTCGCTTTTCTTCTTAACCATCGTCTCGCGACGATATAGAATGCGAAAAACGAGAGCTTTTTTTTCTAGCGCACTGTGGGTTCTCGCGTGGGCGCGCGATATTATATAAGGGAACAATAACACGACGACCGGTCGATGTTTTTCGCGCGATTCTTTCTCTCTGTTTTATTATTAGTATTATTGTACACATTTGCACGGATCTACAAATGAATGAATTTCGGTCGTAGGATGTTGTACCGGTTGCTTAGAGACGAAGAGAGCATGAGGAAAAAATGCGTCGTTAAAGCGATAAGCCGTTGTTATTCGACGCTTAGCCATGTTTAACGAGGTGTGGTTCTCTTTCCTAGGGTTATGTTGTTTATGTTGCGAGTTGATATATGTTGATGTCGTAATAATAGCCCGGAAAAGTATGTTTTCGACGAATGCAGATGATGCGGATCTCGTTGAGGATGAAATCGATTTTGTTGAGCGGATCAAATGTAACTTTAGGGCTGTGAGATGAAAAATTACGAAATCTTTATTACATTTTTTAGGGTTCTGTGATTCTTTATTGGATGTATGAAAGTAAATTATACGGAATTGTATATAAAGCGAGATATTTTGTATTATTATGAAAATTAGATTGACGGTGTTTTTGCAGAGAAAAATCAGGGTATATCGTTGGAAGGATCACTTTATGAACGAAATAATATGATCAAAGGACTTTATTATAATGTCATAAATAATTTAAACGCACCCTTGGAATGGAGGCTGCTGTGTTTCGTTTCATTTGCTTTGATCAAAAGAACGATGATGGTGATATTTTTTATTCTTCCCATATAGTAATTGTATCCATAGCTTTTGATGTTAAGGATTAAAATTAAAGTACCAGTAAAACAGAAATGATCCCTAGAAGAATAATTTAAAAACCTTTTGAAAATTAAAAATTTTGTTTTGTGCGATTTCCAAAAAGTTTTTCCCGGTTCTGATCACATTAATTGTTCCTCAGAATTTTGGAAGACCATATATTTATTCTAATGTTTTTTTTTATTTATTATTGCCTAAAAGAAAAATTAAAACATAAAATAACATTATTTACAGTATACAATTGATATACATAGTTATTCCATTAAAATATTTATTTATCTTATCATAATTTATAAAATATAAGATGTATTTTTCCTGTGATCAAAACTCAACTTGTCGATGCTTTCTATGAAGACATTTATTAAATATAACGAAATATAACCATACAAACAATAACAAGTTTAGATTTTCTAAAAAAAAAAGATTGACGTATTTTTCAATCTCTGGAGAATTATCCCTACAATATACAATTATTAGTAAAATATTTAAAAAAGAAGAGTTATTTGTTGTGAAGTTTGATAAATTTTACTGTCTCTGTGGAAAGCGTCAATACTTCTATACGCAATACACAACGATTACTAGAATTGAACGTGATGTCAAAACTGAGAAAAAAGACATCATTTCAGATTAAATGATATTCAACCACCAACAAGTTTTACCAATCCCAAGTCATATTAATTTATTTTTGAATATTCCAAAAACAACATAGAAAAAGTCGAAAAGACAAAAATGAACATTTAACTTTCGAAAATAATAAAATTAACCAGGTTCATCCAATACCATCCACATATATATACAAATATCGATCACTAATTATCATCCACCACAAAAACCAAATCCTCCATTCACCTCGAAATTCCCATTTAATCCAATCCCACCAACCACCACACAAAACCCTCATAATTTTCATACAACCCCTTTCCCCTATTATTCAAACCAAAACACACACACACACAGACACATCGCTACTAGCTATTGAAACTTCCCTCGTCAACGTCAGCATAAAATCTGCGATCCCCTTTAATCCCCGATTCATTCGCTAAGCCTCCTCTCTCTCTCTCTCAACACACACATGCGTATATATATACACACACACATATACATTCATTATACCTCCTCTACCAACATATATCCACTATGTTGTCCCACCTTCTCCCTCTCGCTTCCTCTCACATCAGAGGCAACTAATCCCCGAAAAATACACGACCCTCCACACACACATACATCTACAAGCAATATCTAAAAAGAGAAACCTCTCTTTTACTTTCTGTTGCAGGGGCTTTGGAAAGCAGGGTTATCAGTGCCAAGGTGAGAGAGCCACATCAGAGCTACAGCATCAGGCAGCCGCGCGCGTGTACCTCTATGCGAATGCATATACATATAAGGCGACGGCGCGGCCCTGAAGTGAAAGAGAAAAAAAAGCTTGCACACATATACTCTCTCGTCTCGTGTCTCTTTGCATATACATACACGTGTATATGCAATAGACGAACCAAGCGATATATAGAGTGAGATGCGTATATGCGTGCACGTGTGTATATACACATGTATATATATACTAACGAGGGACGTGCACGTCTTCTTTCATTCCAGTATGCAGCTTCGTCGTGCACAAACGATGCCACGAGTACGTCTCGTTCACGTGCCCTGGCGTCGACAAGGGCGCCGATTCCGACGTGAGTCTCGATTTTTTACTCTCTCTCTTTTTTTCCATACCCTTATATATATATATCTTTCCTTTATTTCGTCCTCCTCACATGTCGTCTACGTCCATGATCGTGTAACTTTCTCTCACTCTCTTGTCTATATATATTATACACACTATGATTATATACCTATACCAACCCTCTATTTTTTTTTTGTAAGCTGAAGCTAATTCACAAACGCCCACGGTTTTGTCTTGCCCTCTCTCTCTCTCTCTCTCTCTAGGCTACACACTGCAGTAATATCTTTTACAAACGCGTGAGACGGCCTTTCGTACGAAGGTCGAATCTGTACTGCAGATATATACCTTTGCGCGTAGTTCAAGGATATAACGAGCGCGTATATGTATATGTATATGTAAGAGATGGATGTTAAGATGATGAGTCAATGTTTATTTTTTTCGTATAAGATTATATATTTTTATATATTATTGTTTGTATGGTAATGAGGGACAAGAACCGTTGTTGGTATATATGATATTGTACGAAGCTTCTTTTAGTTCATATATATATGCGAGGAAATTAAACGTTAATCCCAGTCGTGAAGCGTCGTCTAATATCTTTTTACTCTCATCTCTTACGCGTCGCGTGGATCAAATCGAGTTACATATACATATATACATATATAGAGACTGAACTCAAACAAGCGCAAAGTTCGAAAGCTTAAGTTTTCATTAGCTTGAAAGCATCCTTTAATTCCTTCAAATGAGGTTCCGAGAAGTACGTAGTCTATGTGTGTATGAGCGAAGGTTTTCACATATACCTACAATTTTTTTTTCGCGAACTCTCGTGTTTGTACTACACTTTTACCGATGACGCGCGGTTGGTATATAGTTTGACGTCGAAGCGCGCACGTTTGTCTGCACTTTTCTAATTGGATAATATACGCGCGAGAGATATATATATATATATATTCGTTTGTCGAGTGAGATATATTTTAGATGGTTGGGTTGTGAAAAGTTTTTTTTTAAGGCGCGATTAATACCAACGGAGAGAGAAAGAGAGAGAAAGAAAGGAAAATGAATTCGCTTAGAATTGGAGGCAATTAAAAATTTCATTCGGCTGCAGTTAAAACGAAAGATCCGCCCGTTCTTTTAAGGTATATATGTATATAACGGGAATTTTTATCGATGTCAATAAGAATTTTATCGTGGTACGAGGATCTATAAAAAATGTGGTATAGTCGTCGGTGAAATGAAATTGAAATTTTGATGGTACGATCGTTTTGATCTCTTTGCTTTTCTCGTTACTATTATTTTCAAGATGCTTTCAACGTAGTTCGTTCAGCGGCATCTTCCTCGTTTGAACAATGCAAGCTTAAGATCCCTTTTATTTTAATATACAAAAAAACTAATACCTTTTAAAGAGCAACGACGAGATTTTTCATAATCCTCAGACGCCTTAAGAGCAAAGACAAAACCGTGGGTGGATTGTATAAACCCTCCCCCGTTCCCTTTTCGCGGCCGCGTCCCTATAACAATCATTTTCACGTACGCAATTGTTCAACTGCATCGAGAAGGTTACATATATATACACACATTCCTTTCTAATATATATTAAGATTTTTCACCATATACCAAAGTAACGAAACAACCCATATATATAACTTCACGAATATTACACCGGAGAAAATTCATTACACCACAAATTTTCATATAAACCCTCCGTGTCAGTAAAGTATAACCTTCGCATATATTCCTTCCCTCCTTATAATCGAACTTTAATTAAACCCATTACGCTTAATTAACCGCCACCATGCTGCGCCCTTTCCCCTTTCCGAAAAAAGCCTCATAAAACCATACTGGCGCGTCTTTATATATCACGAGCCACGCATTCGCCCAGCTTCTATATAACATATCGTGTGTGTATAATAACCTTCTCGAGCTCTTATATACGCGGCGTCGAAAAAATTGACCTTGGCCTATAGGTAATATATACCGAAAGGGCCAGTGTGATCACGCGTCGTTCGTATCCCCCCCTTTCGATTCTTACGTATTTTTTCGGTTCTAGGCCTCGAACGCTGCTGAGTTTTATTATGTACAACGTACGTATAGTAGTAATTTTAAAGATAAATATAAATAACATGAGGTTATTAAACTGCTAAAATTCATTCGTTTTTTATTATGGAACTATACCGGAAATTTGATTATGGTACCATTAGAAGAATACTTCAGCAGCAGCTTTCGAGGATATAGAAATCACTTTGAGGACCTTCTCCGCCTTTTTTTTCGTTGCGTTTTATTATCACCCCTCTTTATACGAATGCGTATACACATAACGCATCGACACCCATTTTCCTAATTCTATATTATATACACATAAGAAAAACCACCCTCTCGTAATGTAAATACAAAAACGCGCACGCGAGGAGAGACGCGGAAAATTGCTTTAGCTTGCTTAATATACTTCCACTTCTAAATACAATAAGGTTCCCGAGATTCGATATACCATTTATCCGATATATAAACCGTAGAACGATCGCTATAAGTTACTCCTTTTTCAAAAAAAAAGTTCTATTCACGGTACACCCGAGTTACATATATATGTACACACACAAAGTCCCATTAGCTCTCGAAATATCACTTTAATACATATATGTATATCCAGTCGTGCAAAATCCCTTTTTCTCCCTTCTCGCGGTTCCCCGCAGCGAGCAATTTTTCCGTCTCTCGATTCGTTTTTCCTCTTTCTCTTTAATTTTTTTCCACCACCCTGCCCCCCCACCCCCACGTCAACCCTGAAAAACGGTCATTTCTCATTGGAAGAAGAGAAAGCAAACCACGGGGTTTTGAACTTTCTATATATACCCCGTTTCTTTGTTGCGTCCTGGTTTCAGAAAATGAAACAAAAAAAATAAGTGTGCGTGTATATACCCACGTACATATAAATACATACGGTTACACTTAACCCCTTCCTGCCTCTCGAACACGTGTCTAATAAGGCCCGTGATTTTTTATACGCTTTTATTATATATTCACCTATATAATATACCTATATATATGTGTGCATAAATGCGTTTGTGCGAATGCTCGTGTGAATGGTTTCTATATAATATACACCGAACCACACGCGTACTTTAACATTATTATATACGTACGACAATTATATATCACTTAACTTTGCCACCGACGCTTCGTCATCGCATACCTTATTATACAATTCCGCCCCTATACACACACACGTACACATACATACTACATACTCTACCGGAACCCCAACCTCATAAACGCAACCATCCAAAATTAACAACCTCCTTCCTCCCCCTCTCTCCCTTATATACCCACATATAATACACACGTGACATTTGCATCTACTCTCTTACTCTCTCTCTCTCTCCCCATACCAAATTAATCACGTACCAAGCGAAATCTCCTCCTGAATATCCTACGACATACTGCGACCAACAGCGCGCGAAATAAATTCTCTCTCCCTTCCTCCCTTCCTCTCTCTCTCTCTAAACGCTTCCGGAGCATAATAAAACAAGGTCACGGTCTTACCTCTCTCTCTCTGTCTCTAGGGACAAGACCCGCGTTATGAGCGCCCTGTCAATTCAGGGCCGGTATATATAGCGCGTTGTGAATTTTTCACCGCGCTCTCGTGTGTATGTATGTGTGTAAGGGTAGAGGGGGTTACCTCTCCCGGGAGTGCGTTTATATATAACATACATCGTTCATTAACATTAAAAAATAAAATGTTTGTCTTTACGTGTATATATGTATGTAGAAGAGAATAGAGGGTACCGGATAAACAGTCATATATATTTAGGAACAACAAGCGTGTATATATATTGCGTGAACCGACGGGGTACGGGTTTAAAGTCACAATGTCATTAAGGTTTTTTGATACGATGGTAATAATTTTCACGAGAGTCGTACTCGACAGCTTTATGCGGAATTTTTACGGTGGTACATGGAACTGGAGTTGGTTTGGGAACGTATATAGAGCTCCTGCTACTGCTGCTGTTTCATCGGCGCTCTAATTACGCGCTATAAAAAAAAGGGAATAGAGAAAGATATAACGACGTTTACCTTTTTCTTTTTTTTTTCTTTTTTTCTTTGCTCAATCGTAAAAACGAGTAACGCGGTGCTGCTCTTTTCTAATGAGGTCTTTTATACGGCGACCAATTCTGTATATATGTATATGACGACGACAAAGGTAATAATTTCATTTTTCAAAAAGAGAATTTTCGTTACGAATGTTATATATGAGTAATTGTCGTATAGTGTCTCTTACCCGCAGTCACATGTAAGAGCTATAAAACATACTTAAAAGTAAAATAAATGATATATTTTCAACGAATTCAGCGCGCGATTGTTCCACCGATCAATTAAAAGTAACAACCGAACAATATATCCTTCCGCACACCTTCCTTGGACAATTACCGCAACGCGAATACAATTCTACAGAAATCCACAGCGCAATGTTAACGGTACTATTCTGACATTAAAGCTCGAAACTCGAATCTCTCGCGCACTCGGCTGTCAAAATCGCTTGGAGTAGAGTCTTTAGTATTCAGTCTCTCTCTCGGAGAGGAAGCTGTAATTACCCGTTAATGAGCGTCGGACACGTGGAGAGCGAATGTAATTGCGACGTACTCTCGTTAGTGTATAAGCGCAGAGATTTGATTGATCGCGGTGTATACGTGTAGAACGGGTTTTTGTATGATCAGGATTGAAGTTCGTTTAAGAGATTATATATCGCGGTTGGTGGTAATAGTCGATAGAGGTTATGGTTAGTTGCGTAGAAATGTATTTATTGAACAGTTGCAAAATTTTTTTTTTCAATATTTTTTTTTAAATTAAATGTTTGGTATATATATAATAGATAAAATTGTAGCTGACATTGTTTGGGATATTAAATCATACATTAATTAATATGTGGGAAGTTGGTATATTTTAAAACGGTAAGCTTTTAAAAATGGTTCGAAAAGTCGTTTTCAAAGTACAACTAAAGCTATAAAGACAATGAGCAGAAGATAAATACAGCTGTCAGCCGCGCGGTTTCTTCAAGCGGATACGGTTTACATTTAATTTCCATTATTACCCTATTACCCTGGAATTTACCTATTAAACAATCATAGATTAACGTCGTCTCCGAAAAGCTCCGACTTGAAGAAAAAAGAAGAAATTGAAAATTTTGTCGTAAAGAAATATATATATATATGTATATATACATTATCGGAAAACGGATAAGTCCCGGCCGAGATGAGTCCATTTTCATCCGCTCCGAGAGAGATGCGATTTTTCATTCCTTTTCTCTCTCTCTCTCTCTCTCTCTCTCTCTCTCTCTCCCGACAGACCAATTTTCTTTAGGATCGACCTACGGCGGTCGTAGACTCATTATAGTCCGGGAAAAATTAATAGGGATTCTCTCTTCGACGCGAAATTGATTTTGCACGTGGAGCTGTATTTTTTTTACTCTACTTTTTCCAATGGCGCGCTCTATATACTATGTATACATATATATATATATATATATATATATATATATATAGATTATTGGCGTGTTATTGGCTGCAAATATTTTCAAAACGCTTTACGTGAAATTCATCATACTTAATTTTATTTATCGTTGAACGATAACGGTAATACCTTTTCCGATACGTATATTTTTTGTTTTTTTCTTCTTTTTTTTTTACAATTTTCACCGTTCGCTCGTTCATTCGTGAAGAGAACTGCATCAAAGGTATTAAATTCTCGCTTACTGCGCCAAGACGCGTATAAACATTTTTCGATAAAGTGAAATGTATACCTACAAGTGTATAAGCGAAAGTACAGAAAATCATTTGAAATTGTAATGATAATAAAAAAAAAATGTTTCACGAACTTCATTTTAAGTACTGATGAGAAATAATATCGTTCTTGAGAACGAGAGAGAGAAAGGAGAAATTCATTTTTGCGAAAGCTCACTAACGCTACTTTATACGGTACACGTGGGTAATTTCGTTTTCCCTTGCTGGAATACATTTTTTTTCTTTTTTTTTTATCAAGTGGTTCTTTATACGGAAAATAAGATATTCAGATTGGATTTTTCCATTGTCGTTTTCAATTGCCGAGGTAATAAGGTTCGAAGGTTCTTTTTATATATATATAACATATATTATAAAAGTAATCGTCGTGTGTAATTAATTTCAGTATATAATGAACATAATATTCTACAAGTAAATCCTATAACTGCGCGATTATTCCGATTATACATAGGGAAACGAGATTTGAAAAATCCTTTAAAGACGTGACGACGACGACGACGACGCTTACCTCATATTTAAACATCGATTTTGGCCTCCATATATATATAACCATGGCACCGCGTACACGTGCCTTGCAAATTTAACCTCAGGCGTTCTTCCTTTCTATATACCGTGTATATATAACATCAACAACATCTATAATAAACTGTTCATCCGCGATCTTGGAACTTCACTTTTCACGTCGAAAAATCCTCGTTGTTATAGCTCTCACTGCGCTGCGCGGGCTTTGATAAACCGTCGAAGTATGGAAATTCGTGTTATCAAGTTATAATTAACTTGCGCGCAGGCTATTATTTTTCGATGACGAACAGTTTATAAAGTTTCAGAATATAGCTTATAATTCTTTGAACATCGCAACAGTTAAATTACATCACGTGAAGACTTATCGGTGTACTCAGCTTATATATTATTAATTTGTTTTTCTATTAAACTTTTTATATACGTATACGTAAAAGAACGATAAATTCTTTAACCACCTCACAATGTAACCAACAGTTACCACTCCCATAAACAACTCAACACTAAAATTCAACCTATCCCCCCCCCCCCTGAAAATCCATTCATCCTAATTTTTCCACACCTACACACACATACCCCTCGATACATCCAGCATCCGCTTCTCTTATATTGACCGTCGCTGACGTCACACACTCCCTCGGCCTCCGAAAAACCAGCCTCCCACCTATACATACAACGCAAAACCTCGTCTCTCTCTCTCTCTCTTTCTCTCTGCACACTATACGCGCGTGCATGCAAGGCAAAAGAGCATCACAAGCTGGCTTGGGTGCCGCGGGATATTACGCGCGCACGCTCGCGCTCTCTTGACCCTTCAGCCTGTGCGCGCTTGCGTCCTTGACCCTTTGCTCTGTGAGAGAGAGGAGAAAGCTGAGGTGGTAGTAGTAGTAGTAGTGCTGTGCACCTGTACTGTATGTGTATATATATATATACGTAGGTGTGTATAGGTTGGTAGGATGGTTAGCTGAGATTACCCACCGGGCGCGGCCTCTTCGATGCGTTTGATGTGTAAGGAAAAAGAAGAAGAAGAAGAGGGAATAAGGTTGGAGTCGCCGGAGTTGGGTTGGGTTAAAATATGGAGTGTAAAGTGTATATATGTCGCTATTTTTCTTGGTATTCGGAGACCGTGATTTTTTTTTCTAGTTCAAGAAAGTGGCTTTCCCGAATAACCATATATAAGGTAAAGGTTCCGATTTGATTACGCCTGTCTCTGTTAGTGTGTCTGTTTAGAGATATTTGACATAAAAACTTTGTTCTTATGCCACAAATAAAGTTGTTTATTTATTTTTTTAATTATAGTTAGTTAAAAAACGTACACTAATATACGGACGTTTCATTTGCTTAAGGATATATACTAACGGGGCCTTCTATACCTTGTCTACGTACAATTTTCATAATTTTGAGAAAATCGAGGTTTTAGTTCCGCATCGGATTTTAAAGCCAAGAGACAAGAGATTAAATTCAACACTACCGATATTATGTGACTTCATATCTAAATGATATATTTTTTACCATAGTTACTGAAGCAATTAGTGATCATATCCCGAAAATCGACTGTTACTTATATGATTATTCTGGAAATAAGAAATAATTTTAGTAAAATTCACTTATACGGTATTCTGGAAACCCACAAACGAACAACTAGCAGAAAGATTGGAAGCAGCTGGTAGATATACGATTAGGATCTAAAATTAAACAAAACGATAAACGTCTAGGTATATAATACGAGAGGACCATCAATAACCGATAAATACGAACTAGCTTGTCAGTTTCACATAGTCGTGTGTCGAGTACACGAGAGCGACCGCGGCTAGCCGTTATTTAGATTGATTAGTCGAACAATATCGCATCGAATGCTATTAATTGGGTTAATTAAACGCGTATATTGTACCGATATAACGAAGCGTTAAACTTTAACCTACATCGATGTCTCTTCTAGAGTGCGTGGGCGAGAGGAAACGCGGTAAAATTTTAATTTATCCCCGGACAATAATAAAATTCAAGCTACACCATCAACCTTTTATTGAAGCTAATAAGAACCGTACGTATAAAGTTTAAGAAAGAAAAACTTTTTCTCGACCTCTCGTACCCCTTTCCCGTCATAATTTCCAACACACTTCTCGGATTCCATATACTTGAAGAAAAAAAAACACACACACACGCCAATATTTCTCTCCCACCCAACTTTAATTACAGTTACCAAAGCATTTTAACATTATATTCCCACGTTTGTACATGGCAACTCCATTAACCATACCAATCCGCGACACTCCCATTACACAACAAGTGTGTATACGTATGCGTGTACCGTATGTATGTATATTATAACATTCGCGTACCACAAAAAAAAATTCTCCCCTACTTCCCCCCACCCTTTTCTTTATACCTTTTAACAATATCTGTGTGTGTGTGTGTGTGTCTTTTGATAACACGTGTTTGTACACGTATATAATGTGTGGTATATAAATGTGACTCTATGAAAAAAAAAAACCAAAAACAAAAAAAAAACGCAGGACACGCGGACGAAGCACCAATTCAAGGTACAAACGTACAACAGCCCCACCTTCTGCGACCATTGCGGCAGTCTGCTCTACGGTATCATCCACCAGGGCATGAGGTGCCAAGGTATCCCTTACCAAAAGAAAAATTAAAAAAAAAAAACATAATATTTTGCCAATGCCTTAAAAGCAAAGTGATTTGATTTTCTTTATTGTGTATTATTATTATTAACACGGTAATGATGATAATTGTGTGACACGAGATATATTGTGTTGTTTCTTCTCTCTCTCCTTTTTTTTTGTTCTTTTTGTACATTCTTAACATATATATATATATTTATTTCTCTCTCTCTATATATATACAGAGTTTTCTTTTTGATTTTTGTTTTTGTCGAGTTGTACGTTATGATTATTATATATTGTTGCTCGGAGTTCTTTTATTATTATTATTATTATTATTATATGATCGGGGGCGCCGTGGCTTTGTGCCCCGCGTGTTACACGGTGTTGTGTATGTCGCTTTTGTCTATATTATATACTTCTCCCTCCCCCCCACCCCCTTACCCCCGTTTGATTCTCTCTTTTTTTCTGTTATATACTTATTGTTACAATTAATATGCTATATACTGACGATCCCACCCCCAACCCCCCAACACTGTGCTGCGTTTTTTTCTCTTCTGACGATCTAATATATATATATATTTACATATGCTTTGTACACTGATTACTATCTATATATCTATAACTATAAATTCGTTGCCTCTTTCTCACTCTTTATCTACGGTTCTTCCTCTGTCCTGTTTTTTCTTCTCACTTTTATCTCATCCCTTTAATATACTATTTAAATAACAATCCACTTTACTGAATGCTACCCCACCCCTATTCTAAAAAGCGTTCCGTGCGACGCTAATGGTCATGAATTTGAATAATAAGAAATTACGTGTGTCATGTGAGTAAACAACATATAATTTTCAATTGTTCCTATATTATATAATTTACATACTGTATATATATATTTTTACCACGTTTACTCATTCTCTACACTTTACTAATCGATACTCAGATACTTGCAAAGTCACGTTTTCAATATGTAAGTACAAAACGCCGATACCTAGTAAATCTACGTACCTATAAATATTTAATATCCCTTGTCAACGTGTGACTACACTTAATATAGACAAAAATAAATATACCTATATATACATACAACGAGGAAACAATCCGATCACCCGAAAACACACAGGGTTTCTTATATATTTTCTCTCGACCTTTATCCTCGCACGCGAACCGAAACATCTTTTCACCTTTTCCCAGAGGAAGAAGAACTGCATATACATAGTACATACAGACATATATACGCGCGCGTGTAAACTTCCGCAATTCTATAGCATCCAGTCTCTGCAACTGCATATTTTCCGCTCAGTCGAGCACTGCGCGCCTGTAGTTTTCCTCGTCTTCAAATCTGACATGTATAATCTATATATGACGGTATAGCGATGCACAGTGGGATAAATTTAAAAAATGTGGACAAAAACAAATATCTCGCTATAGGAAGAAGATAGAAATATGAATCCAAAAGGTTTGTAATCTTGAAGTAATGCTGAATACAGGCAAAATAATCCGATTTGTGATAAAAATATTTTTGACCTTGTATTTCAAGGTCAAAGTTACAATTTAAGAAGTTTTCAGCATTAATCTTAAGAATACTCCTAGATGCGAATTTTTGTTGTATTTTCTGTTTTTTTCCTAAAAGTAGACGACAAAACGAAAAAAATGAGATGTCGAGCTTTGAAAAATATTAAAAATTGGCAGAGCTAGAATTTTTGGAAAATAAGATGGTTTTTTTAAACTTTAAGAAAATTGATACGAGTTTGCTGAAAGGTTGCAAGACTAAATGTTGTCACAATCTTATGTATATATACATGTGTAAGTGTGTACGTGTGTGCTAATAATTTCACTAAATCATTTATTAGGATTTTTTACGAAATTTGTATAGAAAAATTGATATATACTGATATATTTCTTTTTAAAAAATCACTACTGTCTCGAATGCCACAAGTATGCAGAATGCTATCACAACACGTGAAGTGTTTACAAACTCGTTTCACTTTGTTATTGACCTTTTTTTAGTAACTGCACCTGACATGCATTCAACATTTTAGCTCGTGTGGATTTTCTGAAAGTTTAACAAAATGATTTCGTCTTTTTGTGTCCTTTTAGGAGGAAAATAAAAAATACAACAATATAATTCGCAACTACAAGTATTATTAAGATTAATGCTGAAAACTTCGCAAATTGTTACTTCGACCTTAAAATACAAGGTCAAAAATATTTTTATCACAAATCGGATTATTTTTCCTGAATTCAGCATTACTTCAAGATCACAAGCCTTTTGGATTCATATTTCTATCTTCTTCCTACCGCGAGATATTAGTTTTTGTCCACATTTTTTAAATTTATCCCACTGTGCGACATACACGCGTGAGAATAAGTTTATCGCTTTTATATATAGGTACGACTAATTGTTAAATCTGATGATTATACGGAGATTCGCGTATAGAGGAAACGATTAATAGACAAATAGTTTCGGTAGAAAATTAAAATTTCAAGTATATATATATATATACATACGTGAAAATATGGCAACCGTTCGATATTACTCCGCTAATCCCCGGCAATACGTCGACTCCCAAAAATATCGCACCGATCTCTCGTCGTCGTCGTAAAACCTATGACGCGCTTTTATTCTTCGACGTGTATACGTATAGCCACATACCAATATCCGTTCGGAGACAAGCCGCGATGATCGCTTTCCCCATACATAAACCGTAGGCGCGACTGCATGTATATGATAAATCGAGTCGTGACGCACCTGCGCCCCTCGGTATCGTTATTCTCCTTGTACAACGGTTTGAAACAATTCGGAACCAATTTTCGCACCGTTCTCGAGTATAACGTATATCGTACGGTTGATGATTTACGAGCTTGCGTCACGCGTCTCTGTTTTTCTTTTTTTTTTAATTCGCGGAAAGATACGCGTGGGTGTATATTGTGATAGGGGAAGGATGAGGAAAACCACTGGTGCGTGCGTCTGTATAACGAGCTTCCTGATTTTTCCAATCTCTCGTGTTTTCTTTCTCTTTTGCCGGAGGAGAAAAGTTTCTTTTGATTTTTCTTTACGTGGTGTATATCCTACTACTTATACGTACTCGGGTGGTGTACACGGTCTAGTGCTTATTTGCGTTTCTTTCTGTCTACCTTATATTTTCCTATATTTCTATATATCTCTTTCCGTATATGCGCACAACTGCTGACTTGTACATTTTTTCGCGATACGTACATATGACGAAATCTATATTGTATACGTGAAAAATTAATTATCGCGGTCTCAAAAGAGGGTGAAAATTTTTATTGCTTTTTCGACGTCCTCTTTGTACGTTATATTAAAATTTTTTTTAATATTGAAAAAACGTCTTTGTCAACTTTTAGCCATTGTTTTAACAAATATTTTATATTCTTTCATATTTTATACCTGCGTTTTTAAATTTCATTTCAACTTGGTTTGTATAGAAGCTTGATAAATTATCATCTCTTATTTATTACAGAAAAGCTTCTACATATGTATTTTCAAACAATAAAATAAAAGAAAAAAACTCCCCTTTAATACATCGTGTTTCAAAAATTAAAAAATGTCTATTATCTTAAAAGCTCTCTGACCGTTTAAAGTAGTATGTCGCAAAAGCGTAAATAATCAGTATCTTACGTCCCTGCTTAACACTGACTTTTAAACTGTCCCCGTTTTGGAAACATTTCATAATTTCGAAATAATATCTTACCACTGGTCCCCCTCTAGTTTCCTTTTAATTATCTAAATTCACATACCACGGTTCTAGAATAGAAAGCTAAAAATTAAAGAAAAAGCTTTTCTTTAATTATTTTTCGGAAATTTCAACCTTTCCTTACCGTGGCAATACATCACACAGATTTTTTTCATCTGTTTATAATTTCTGCTCTATTATTACCCAATTTAAAAAATTTTTCACTTTTGAGCACGCGATTATTTATTTCACGTAACAAAATTTTTCGTCTCACACCCACCCACTGTACATACACATAAAACACATACCTCCCTCTTCCTCTTCCACCCCTCTTTTTTTTCTTCGTGTACAAATATGTAAATATCCGTGTCTGCGTGTATGTATAGCTCTTTAAACTAAAAAAAGAACAACTAAAAAAAAACCTAAAAATAAAAAAAACTTATATACATACCAGATAAACCAAATCTCTTATAACCGCATATGCGCGTGTGTATACGTGTGTGATATGTTTGTATGCGTGCGTGTTGCCTCTCTCTCTATATACAATATAAAAGAGCGAGGAGCGATCGAAATGACGCGCAGCGGCGCATGGCCAGTGTTTTAAAATATTTGTAACACGTACACACACATAAACACGCGCTCGCCATTTCGATCCACGGCTAATATATAACAGCTCTGTTACCGCTATTGCCGCCGCCCGCTCGCTTCGCTTTTTTGCGATGTGAACGATGATAAATAATAAAACAGCTCTATTATAATATCTTATACTCTAAAACTGAACTTCTAAACATACCAATTATATGGGTTAAAAGAAAGGCGACTGTATACGACGACGTAGTATAACGATATACATATAAAAACGTCGTCGTTAAAAGCCCGCCAATTTGTAAACCGGTGTATTATTATTATATATACTGTTTCGTTGACTTTACGATCGTTGCTACATATGTATCCTCGATTCTGTGTGTATGTGTGTGTGTGGGTGTTTTTGTCCAACCTTTGTTTTTTTGATATATTGTTATATATAATACATATCTCACTTCTCTGTTTTTTTTCTCGTGTGTCTAGTGTCGTATGCCGTTCTGTACGCTCTGGCGCTGTCTTTATCTCCCCTCTCTCTCTTTACTCACTCTGTTTCTTTCTTCACTTCCACGTGTCTTTATATATATCTTATAACTCACTGCTGTGCCTCTATATATATACGCCTCCTGTTCTGCGTGCATTCTTTTATATCGACTTTGTACATAAAATTTTTCATTGACCATTACTTATCTTTACGGTTCTCTCTCTCTCACTCCCTCTTTATCTCTCTTTCTCTCTCTGTGCATATAATACGAATCTCGTTGGATTCTACTTCTTCTTCTTCTTGTTCTTTCTTCAACCCCCCTGTGTTTTTCTTCCCTGTGGAAAAGAAGGAACGTTCTGCATTTCTATATTCCGCTGATTTGCCCGTATTATATAAATCCTTGCTTTTTAACTTTTTTGCCATTGTTTCTTTAACGTATACACGCACTGCAAACGACGCTATCGGCGTTTTCTTTCAGATTTATAACTACGTTTTTTATATTATATTGATATATATTTATACTTTATACAGTTTTGTATATTATACGTAGGTTCCCCCATTTTTATATACATATTATATACATAATATATTCTTCTCTTCGAGCACCGATTTTTCAACTTTTCTCGATGTTATGTATTTTTTGACATATATATTGAGTATATTACTTATTACTGTTTACGTCGATGTACTTTTTTATAACCCAACCCCTGCCCCAGTATATATATATTTATATACTTGCTCTTAGCACAGTTCGTTCCACCTTTATATCTCTTTCTTTCCCTCTCTCTCACTGTTATCACCTCATCTATATTATAGCGTTTACGATTTTCGAACTATTACCGCATACGCATATATACGATTTTATATGTTCATTTTATACTCGTATACCTATTTCACACCTCTTTTATATATACACATTAGTAAAATTTCATTTTTTCTTTTTATTATTCAGTAGTTTACGCTCTGCACTCATATTTACAGCACATTCTATACATTTATTATCAACCTCATTATCTCTCATATACATATATATACAGCTATAAAACTGTGATAAAAATTGTATTTTGTAATTTTTTCATATAGTCAATTGTACACATGCATACTCGAGTTAAATTGACTAATTAAAAAAAAAAAATTGATCCTCTCACTCATTGTTATTCAATCACTACCATATTCTCAATCGAAGCAAAGTAGAATATCGCAGTATCAGAACAACGCATCATCGTCACACCTTCGTCCTATAGCAAATGGTATATACAAAACCAAAATAAAAAAAGGAAAAACACTGAAGAATACCAGTAACAAAAAAAGTACATCCACCACGACGTCAGAACGTCGTCGTTCTCGATCGCAGCATGAGGAAATGGACACGAGTATATGTAGGAAGGCGAGAGATAAAGCGAGCGCATAGAGCAACCTCATCGCGTTCAAAAATCACATATATAGCAAACATATCTCGTCGTCTGGCAAATTCTCATTCCAGTGTTCACATACAGATACACCTATATGTAAACTCGCGTGTATGTGTATATGGCAGTCGGACAAATCGAACGATTGCAGTCACGTATATAGTCGTCCGTCGCCGATTCATCATCTCTTCCCTCCCTCTCTATTTCTCTCTTTATGCACCTCTTTCTCTCACTCACTTTCTCTCTCTCTATATATATTCCACTACGTCTACTCTCATTCAGATTTTCCGTAATAATCGAATAAGCAGAGCAATCGCCGCTTAATCGTTATACCCTCTCGTCTCTCTCAGCTGTTTTCAATTTTCGCGCTCTGCCGGTCCTTTTTCTGGGTCGCGAGGAAGCTATTTTTAGAGAGAGGGGCAGTCAAACAGGCAAGCCAAAGGCTGCTGCTGCTATACGAGCTTTTACGAGGTGGCGTTTGAAATTTTTCATCCCGTTGTTGAGAGAGGGAGTTTAAACTGCGTTTTTCTTTGGGTATATAAAGGTTCAAAGGGTTGGTATAGTTCCGTAATGTTTGTGTACGGGTGCGTGTGATGTTTTGGTCGGACACGAGTTGGTGTAGCAGTAGTGTAATGTAGTAGATATATGTATACTGATAGTTTGAAGTATTTTTTAGTACTGAAAAAGCACGCGATTAAAGCTATACATTGTGTATAGGACGAGTTGGATGGTTTACCTTTCACTTGGTAAGACAAATGCGGGATGAGAGTGGGCTCGAGTTTGCGGTTTGAGGGTTTTTACCGTTTGAGGCTGTACACGTGGCTTTATAGATAATGTGGGTCAGGATATATCATGTGGAAGAATCTTTTATTGGGATGAAAAAGGAATAATTATGTTTTATAATCGATTGCTTTGAATTCTCTCTTTCTCTCTTTGTTTTAGTTTTAAAATAAATACCAGATTGCAACGATGTTATAAAAGGTTAAATATACATATATATATTAATATAACGAAATTTAGAACGTCATTAACAGACAAACTCTTTGACATAATGCTGCTAAAGTGCGGATATGTTTACACTATATCACGTGACGAATCCAATGGACCAACAATTCCTCTATTTACGCCTGCCAAACAACGATTCGTAATTCTCTTTCCATTCTACACCTCTAATACCCTCCATTCCTGCTTCTCTTCTCGTAATATAAAAAAAAAAGGAAAATAATGCATTAATTAGCATTTAAATTTTACCTAGACTCTTCCTATTTTTGATAATCCAGTCCTTTACCACCAATTCGATAACCCACGAGTACGTATACTTACTTTTTTTCTGACTAGCGCATTCAAAGTGGCAATCGTGAATCAAAGGTTAGAGATTATATACGCGAGCCTCGCAACATTATACGATGTACAACAAAAGCTGTACGAAGAGGAAAATCAATTGCGCGAGCGGTCACGCGTTTTTTTGTATATTACACAACACGCTGGAAAGTCATAAACAGTATATAGTGGATGTCGCGGTTATAGCGTATATAATGGAAGCTTGTGCGTGTGTGTTTATTTAGTGTGAGGGTAAGTAGAGGATGTGGTAGTAGTAGCTGTAGTCAAGTTGTATAATTTAAAAAAATGGTGTTTTATGTAGTGGATAACTGAGGTTGTTTTTTTTGAGAATTAAAACTAGTCGTTGTCTATATATACCATGAAGTTTACGTTCGTTACGCACAATTTACAGAGGTTTCTGAAACATGGCCTTACCACACATCGTCAATTAGAAATCTTCTTACAAAGTTTACCCAGCGGTATTATAATATTTTAATTACATTAATTATATATATACGGGCTAGTAAACGACGCGCATATGAAATCTCATAAACATTTAATCGCACAACTCTGGAACAAGAGAATTTAACGTCTAATTACGTTCAAAACACCAACATTATGATTTTTAGAATCTTAAAGCATCAGTCAAGTGAATTAATCACTAATATTCTTCAACGATGTTACACCGTTATAGCAAAGTCTCACGTACTTATAGTGCGGCTTTATCGACTTAAAATTCATAATCTTCTTACACGAACTCTGATTAAATTTTCAAAATGTACTCTGTTCTATGTCGTACACGTCGTGTATACTATAGTATTTTATACTAATGTACCGCTTAACCACTCACTTACAACAATAAATTAACTTTCCGATACCTTTTAAGAACCAAAATCCTATAGTATTATAAATCAATATTACATTAGTACACTTAGCGCAGCCTCCACGACGTGCAGTCACTTACTGTACGCGACTGCCACTTCGGATGAACAATGTACGCGGCCGTGGGTTGAAGCGTGGTAGAATATATATATATACACAGACGTTTTTGTTTTTCTTCTTAGCGGTACGAATATAAGCGAAATGAGAGGTTTTCAATAGTGAGAACGTAGCCTGATAGATTGGTACTAAAATGACATAACCTTAAAATTTTCTTTTTAATTTTTCTTACAAATTCGACATTAAATTAAATGACATATAACTTTAACTGATAGCTTCCTACAATATAAATAATATATGAAAGTCAGAGAAACATTTACGATAGCCATTTTAGAGATATTTCGAAAACTATCTTTTTTGTCATTATTTTCTGTCTCTCTCTGGCTTTTCTCTAATATAACTAGACTTTTACTACCTATTTTCTAACTAAAAAAACTGTCCAACTTTAAAACCTCTTAAATAGATAAGAACTAGCTTATGCCAATCTACGATAAACTCATTCTATTTTTCAATCTAGAAAATGGTCAAATAATAGGAGAAAAAGCGTTTTATCGCGAGCTAGAATTTGGAAAAAAGAAATACCTATTTTATAGCCATCACCAAAATAAATACCCAGTTATTAGCTATAAAATGTTTTGGATTTCCACCAGGGAGTGAATTTATTCCATTAACCGGAACGAAAGAACGTCGCAGTGTATAGGTTTGCATTTATTCTTTTTTAGAAGTGTAGGACGTACGAAGGGATTTCTTTTTCTTTTTTCTTTTTGGGATCGAGAAAGGGTTTAAAATTTCTGACAATATTATCGTATACCGTTATTCTTTAAGAATTATAATAGATAGTCATATAAAAACGACGGTTACGTATCAACGTCGGTGGCTTATATATAAAAAAAAAGACGTTAAAAAAAAACCAAGCCGAGTGAATCAGGAAAAGGGAAAAAGGCCACGCTAGCGCGTCTTTTCAAAGGAAAAATTCTCATTCACTCTTTCTCTCTCTCTCTCTCTCTCTCCCTCTCTCTCTTTCTCTCTCTCTCTCTGTCGCTTGACGTAAATGTAAGAGAGAGAGATAGAGGGAGAGCGCGATAACGAAATTCGCAACTCGGCGAATATAAAATCAGGGCGATTCAATATAAACGAATCTCTAGGAGTAAAAAAAAAGAGAGTACCGAAGAGGCCGTGAGATGAAAAGAAAAAAGACAATAGAGCGCTAATAAGTCGCGTGGTAATACTATATTCACGGTCCGACTTTTTCATATATATAAAATCGTTTCATATATAATTAACCGTTACGCATGATAATCTTTGACGGTTTCAATTAAATTTTCATAACCGTAATATCATCAGGGCCCAGTTTATAACAGCATCTTAGCGAGAAAAGGAATCGCGTAATGTACCTAGACTTATATACGCGATGTAACAAAGCGCACTTACTCTCAGCTCTCTTGACACTCGTGTATATATATATACACACGTAAACGCCGCGGGAGCCGAGTAAAAGTATTTTATTCAAAAGTGTACCACTCAAGGAATGATGCAGTAGCTACAGCTGTCGAGCGAAGTATGAAAATTAATTAGAAGAGGAAGAAGAATAAGGAGAATTTAATATTGCAGCAGGTGCGCAGGAATGATGAAGTAAACGAAGCAAAGTCGAGCTTCTTTTTTTTTCTTTTTTTTGATTAGAAATTAATAATCTTCTTGCTTTTTCCTTCTTTCGCGTTTTCTTTTATTTATTGAGGATATAAAAAAGTTTTGATAGCTTTAAAGTTTACACGGTACAATGTAAGTTATCAAACTTACGAACCGTTAAAAACGCGACACCGGGGTAGAATGCAGCAGAAGTTATATGTAGAGGAGAAATTTAAGTTTCGCTGATGAGAAATAAAAAAGGGGACGAGAAAGAATAATGTTGTATAAGTTGGAAGCACGCGTTTGTGTAATATTAGCATAAAAACAGCATTTGTACAGTCCTAAGTAGAAAGTGAGAGCGTGTAGTCAGACACATGGAGATATATTATCGTCCCGTCGTTTCTCTAAATTTGTCACGTTGGTAGAAGAAGCTTTGGTACACTCTCGAAAAAAAAATAAAATAAAACGTTTTGAAGTAAAGACACGTTAAAAATTCCCTGTCGTCCTTTTTCATCCTTCAGGTTCTCGTCTACTCATCGCGTTTTCCTTGAAATAAAGACGAGCGTCGTTTTCCTAAAAGAGAGAGAGAGAGAAAGAGAGAACAGCACCTCGATGACCCTTTTGACGGCATTTTCGCGTCATATTTTCTCTCTCTCTCTCTCTCCTTTGACGAGAAACTAGGGCGGACCGAAGCATTCCGAACCACTGCCCCGTAGTATATATATATATTTTTTCATGCGCCGTAAGTCTTGCAGGACATGTGAGTCCTACCGCACATGTGACTCTGTAGTGTGGAAAAATTT